>JAUUDW010653316.1:0-12076 GCA_032361385.1 Panulirus guttatus | reverse complement strand
AAAAAATCTTTACAACAGTTCATAGTATCAACAATTATAAGTCTATTCATCATGCTGTTCATGATTCTTTTTTTCATGTCAAGTTCACTTTGTTTACTAATATAATGTAGCAGCATGTCTCCCTAAACCACTCATATACATCCTGGATTCCAAATAAATATTAAGTACTTCAGTGTCACTCTGAAACCTCTTTCCTATTTAACAAAGATTTTTCTTTATAATAATCCTAAAACAGGGTAGAGCAATACTACCTTAATGAGGAGTATCATAAACTAATGGAAAAACTGAAGTTCATAATACAATGAGAGGCACACAGTATATAGAAACATGGCTACAATGATTTATTCATTGTGACTACGACTGAAACAGAGAGGCATTAATGATGAGTGCCTCGTCTTTCCTCTACATCTCTGCCTGAAATAGGACAATTCTACTTCATGCCAATTCGCATTCCTACAGACTTTTACATTTCAGTGCAATACGAAGGGTTAATACAATACATCATCCTAAGCTCCCAGATGCTGGGGCTACCTTTCCTTTACACAAGCCCTATTCTAAAACAAATGGGACTCAATACAAGTGCCGTATAATTAATATCCCTTGACATTCCACCTCAGCCCTCCACTGATAATTACACTAAAGTGAATACAGCCAAATGATTATCAAAACTTTAAATATTTCCCCAATATGATTATGCTCAAAACACAACCCTGGAGGGAGTATTGAACCCACCTGCCCCTGGCCCCACCCCACAACCTCCAGGCGGAGGTGTATCATCGTGATCTGAGTCGTGGGAGAAATGGGACCCACCAGACACTTGGTGCCTCCTAAGTTGAGCTTCATACTCCTGTTCACTGTGATACAAGAGGTTGTCATCCTCAACAGCTTCTCGCAGATCTAGACGGATAGATTTGAAGTCTTCCACAAGGGGAACATCTGGTGTTAGACGATCACTTAGCTGTAAGAAATAAAGAAAAAAAATACAGCACCTATGAAATCATACAGGTCCTATAATGTTTTCCAAATAAAATAAAAGGGTAATGTGTGTATTCCCTCCTCCCAACTGCAAGGGAGCAGCACATTTCTACATACTCCTACCTACACATAAAAACTCCTGACTCATAATCCATCACCTATTCTTTATACCTTAAGTCTCATCTTGACTTTTTTCATTTCCACATACCTTAAATAATTACATTCATTCATTCTATCTCATCACTTTACCCTCTGCCTAATAAACACCCTTTCAAATTTGAGCATTTTCACTTTGTCGATTCTGTCAGCTGTATATCCATCAGTCAAAGACTGATCTTAACTGCTGCACTTTCTAAGACAATCTAAACTTGAACCGTTTTACTTACAGTAAAAAATGTGGGTTGTGCGACCCTTATTTGCAAAGCTTGTTATATGTATCTGCAAAAATTTTCTCCTTTCATTTTTGACGAGGTTCCAGCAAACTGCCTGCATTCTTGAGTCTTTCTAAACTCTTAATCTTATTCCTTTGATTCTTTCTCAGCATACTACCCACATGATTAAATTTTTCTGTCATCATCCTCTGCCAATCCAGTAATACTTCAAAATAACTGTTACCAAACAATGCCTGCATAGGTTACAGTGCAAGTTAAAGTCACCACTGGTGAGGATGCATCAATATAAGTGAATGAAAAAGAAAAGAGTTTCATCACAGAACCTCTCACTCCAAAGGAGTCCATCATTTCCCTGCTACTTACTGTACTGCAGCCTTAATGATGCAGCCCTACAAAAGGGGTCCTGGGGACACATGATAATGACAGCAATACCTCACATTACAGATCCCCTTCTAAGATAATACACATGTGCTTTACTTGCATTTACATTTAACATCTATCTATCTATCTATATCTCTGACAACAACTGCCTTTGGGAATTCACTCAAGGGGGTGGTCACGAAAAAAAAAAAGTCTCCATAACCGAGGAATTCCAGTGCCGTTTCCTAGCCTTCAGTACCTCACCCTTAACACATCAAAGAGCTTCTCACCCCAAATGAGTCCAACCTTTTTCAATCTTTCCCTGCTATTGATTGCAGTGCAGCAATGAAGTTGCAGAAGCCCCTGGAGAACCGGTCCTTGGGGTTACATGATAATATCAATAAAAATAAAAATAAAGATAATACATTACCTTTTTGTAAAACAGCTGGTACGCAGTATCTCGGCTAAAAGTTCGAGTGAGGTTGGTGATGGCTGAAAATGTGGTATTGGTCACTCTTTCATCATTGAAGTTGTACCAACCACCCAGTGCTCCATACCTGATAAACAAAAAGCAGGTAGTTATGATATTCTTACCTATGAAACTTTGCTTCAGCCACTTTGCTAGGTGGCAGAAAGCAAAATTCAGCAGACTTAATTATCCACACTGAATATGGTAATCAAACGTTGCCATACTCCACCTGCATTAGGTTACACCATGAGTGAAAAGTTACTTTTGGTGAAGCTGTATCATGAGGAGTACAGTCTCATCAAAGAATATATCACTACAGAGGAATCAAAGTTTCCCAGCCACTGGAAGTAGTGCAACCTCTAGAAAGAGGCCCTGGGTAACACCAAGACTCTTTGAAAGAGGTCCAGCAGTAATTATAAATAAATGAAATAAATATTGTACGAACCCAAAAGATGTGAGGTATAAAGAAATTTAGTTACAAGATCATTCCCTCCTCAGCAGTATACTTCTACAAGCTGTTCTAAACACAGGTTATGATTACATGAAAGACTACTTTCTATCTAAAGGGGCGAATCAAAGGACTGAAAACAGCAACAGATCACTGCATCTTGCTGAGGCTGTTTGAAGTATCATAAATGCCCTTTTGTGGTATAGCATGATCCATAACTACTTAAAAATTTGTTGAATGTCTCTAAAAGGTTCAACATCTCTCATATCTTAGCTTCAGGATGATCCCCCAAGTCTTCCAAAGCTTCTGGAACAACAGTTGTGATTTGCAAGTGCTATTTACTAACATGACTGCCACTTGCTTCAGGACAGATGGGGGGAGGGTGTTGGGAGGTTCTGCAATACATCAAATCCTCATACAATCCCAGGACCCCTCTTAAAGGGCTCCTAAGGCTTTAAGGCTCCACTCTTCTGGAGTCAGAAGGTCCTTATGAGACTGTAATCCTTTCTATCCAATGATAATGAAATAGCATCTCCCAACGCGACTTCTCAATCGTGGTAGAATGTGCAGAATCCTTTCAGGTATAGTTCTCAACCTGTTTTCTATTCAGTAATGTGGGTCTCGTATTACAAATGCATTATCATCATAGAATATTCAATGTCACCTGACTCCACCTGTAAAAGTTTACGCTGCGAGTGAAAAGTAACCCCCGCCAAGGTTGTATCATCATCACTGGATGGAAAGTTGTCTCATCAAGGACATGCTGGCTAAAAAATTATCCAGCTTTCTTGCTTCTGCATGCAGTGCAGTCCACAAGTTGCAAGAGCCCTGTAAAAGGAGTCCTAGGGTTGTATGATAATAAGAGATAGTTTCCAAAACAGGTGAATATTAAATGAAAAAGTGAAAATTCAATCAGCTCCTTCAATCCCGTGCTAATATAAACCAAAACCTATATCAAATCCATCCTATGAAATAATCCAGTATTTTTTCAGTAGCACCACAGAATTTGCAACATAAGAATAATGCGTATATCCCATCCCGTGTGAAAAGACCTAAATAAAGTTTTTTTCTTTTAAACAACCGAACGCTATCAACACTGCAAACCTGTTCTAAATCATGAGCTGTTGCTACTGCAAGCTGATTTGCAAAACTATTGACCTAAATATTATTTCAGTAATCCAGTTTCTAGACTGCAAGACCTGTTACATGAGTTTTAACCACCAATGCAGAAGCCTTTTTGCTACTCACTGGTTTGTTAGTCATTGGATATATTAATACAGAGTAGTGAGGCATTAAATAAGTCAAGAAAGCCCTTGCTGGACTGAGCTAATCTAAAGAATCATCCAAAATTGGTCTCCGAACACAAAAAATACTGAGTTAAGTTAGCCTGATTATGTCTACAGAGCCATCAACACATTAAATATGTGTCTGAACTTGCAGTTTCTCTCCTATCACCAGAATGCCAGAAATTTCTGGAATCAAGGATGGATGGAGATTCCTTAAACCTTTGGAAATCTATCAAACAATGCTATATTTGCTGATAATTATTTAAACATATTCACACAAATTCCACTGCACACCTTGAAATCTTCAACCTTTACCTGAGGCAATATAAATCAAAACAAGACAACTTATTCTGTGCCTAGAATAGCTAGTTTTGTGCCTAGAGTAGCAGGAGCCATGCTTACAACCACCTGCTCTGTACTTGGAACAACCGTTACCATGTCTAAAACATTCAATGCCGTATCTAGAGCCTGGGACCAAGAAACTGAGGTGAGGACAGTAGCAGAAGGAATGAAAATAACCCACGCTGATGGACTGATGAGACAGTTACTCATTAACACAGCACTTCATGCATCCTCAGATACATGAATAATGACTAATTTCCCCAAACACTGAAATGAACATTTTATCTTTTAAAATTTACCTCAACACAGAGGTACATTTCTAGTAAACCAATCAAACAATAACTTCTCTTTTGAGTAGAAGCTAAACTTAAGTCAACTGGTACAGACCTGAATATGGACTGCCCCTATTACTATTCACCAAAATAGCATTGTTAATTACATACATTTACCTCCCAAAGCAAATACCTCTTAGATATTCTATTTCTACTGTATCTCTGTACAAGATCTTCATTAATAACACTAGGTCTTGTTTTGTTTGGCACTAATGATAAAGAATGTACAAACTTTCTCTAGCACAGAATGTATTATTTCTCATGCTTGCCTTAGGGAGCTAGCATCAGGAACTGAACCTTCCAAGGAAAGACCCTCACCTTCCTCTTTCTCTTCTCATCTTAAGAAAGTAATCACACAGGAAAAGAGGAATTCCAGTCTACCCTGTCCTACCCCAATTTGTCAACATATATGACATGCAGGAGCCCTGTGGTTTGTATTCTTTCTCCCCTATCAACAGGGAGAATAGAATGTAATATGAGCCAGTAACCTTATACAAAACCTTGGCACTGAGCAAATCAAGTTGCCACTGAAAACATATTTTGAATATGTTACACTTGCTTTGTATGTTTCTCATGAATGTGCATGAAACCCAAAGTAGGGGGTAAATGGCCAAAACCGTGACCAATTCATGATGACATGGTGCACGCACGATCCACAAAAATTATGAAGGATTATCAGTCATAAACATATACCTTTATTAATAGTTCATATACTATATACAGATCTGACATAATAATTTTTGGCCCCTTAGCTTTTTCATACACCAATTTGGCACATAATAAACAAAAAATGAAAAGTATGACCATGAGGAGAAAGGTAACAATGTGAGTGATAAAAATAGCCACAATTACGAGCCATAAATGGTGCAAACAAGAAAATCTGTTATAATCATGTGTTATATAGCAAACATGGCACCGACATATACAAAGTTGTTCTTTTATGCGATACTACAAAAAAACCTAATCTAAACAAATCAAAAAAGACGCACCTTTCTCTAGCTGATTCTGGCAAGGATGCAATGGAGGAATTACGAGCATAGCAGTAGTAGTGTCCTCCTTCAGATGAAAAGCCTGAATGTACCACCACCCCATAAAGTGCGTAGCGTGCATATGTCACCTCTTGCTCTTCCTCACATTCATCTTTGGAGGTCATGCAATCTGATGATCCTGAGCTGATTGGATATTCTACAGAATCTTCTTTTGGTAGATTTGTTGTGGGTGTATAGCTGCAACTTGGCTGAGGACTCTGCTGATTGGACCACTGGTCGTCACACTGCAAACTGTTTCCACTAAACAAATGTGAATCATCTACAACTGTGTTTACAAAGTCAGTCTGCGAACTATCACTACTGCTATAGCTACAACTTGCTTCTGAATTAAAGTCTGTGGAATAACTACAGCTAGGCTGTGAAGCACTGTACGAACTGCTTATATTAGATACACTTCGTCCACTATGCGAACTGTCTTTAGACCCAGATATACTTCCTCTCTGTGAACTACTGCAGTCACAGGAGCTGCTACTGGCAGCTTGTAAACTACTAGAGATAGCCTCAGCACCACTGCTGGAACTGTAGGTAGCCTCTGCATCACTGCTGATACTGTCAGAACTCTTTCTGCTGGCCTTTGAACTTCCTTCGGTACTACGATAACTGCTGCTGCTTGCCTGTGAACTGCTGCAATGTTCCTCTGAAGTGCTACAACTTGCCTGTGAAGTGGTGCTGGTAGCATGTAAAATGCTGCAACTTGCCTGAGAGGTGCTACTTGTAGCTTGCATACTGTTGCTGGTAGCATGCAAAATGCTGCGACTTGCCTGAGAGGTGCTGCTCGTAGCTTGCAAGTTGCTGCTAGTAGCACGTGGACTGCTGCTGCGTGCCTGGGAGCTGCTGCTGGTTACCTGAACACTACTACTGGCTGGCTGTATATTACTACTGCTGCATTTTGCCTGAGAGGTGTTGCTACTGCTCGCCTCTGAACTGCTACAAGAGACTTGTACACTACTCCCTGTAGGTTGTGAAATGCTTCCAGTATATGAACTACAAGAGGCCTCCTCACCATTTCCATTATATGCAGAACTCTTTCCACGTGAGTACATTCCACTAACTGCATCACAATGACACTGTGAATTACGATCACTGTAGGTGCTACAACTAGCTCCTACATTAGTTCCACCTGAAACACTAACACTAGGCTGTGAAATGTGTCTACTAGAAGTACTACTAGCTAAAGAATTAAGTCCACTTGTGGTTTCCGAAGGTTCTCCAGCAGGCCTTCTGTTTTCATCAGCAACAGCAGACACCTCAGTTACACCACCAGCAGCTCCCTCACACCTACTAGTAACGTCGTCACCCAGAAATCCCCGTGTTGAATACCTAATGGGAAGCAGAAGTTCTTCTCCGAACTCTACGTTAGTAAACACTTTCTGCCGCTGACTTCTGGCAGTGTCATAGTAAAACCTGAGCTGGGTTAGAATAAGATGTTCTGGGGGTTCAAGGATCTGAATGGACCTTTCAGCATCTTGTTTTCCACCACACCTCTCACATTCATATTGATTCTCTCCTGTTAACCTCTCAGAAGTAAGGTAACTGGTGATCATGTCTTCAATACTTAGATCAGCTGGGTTCTGTTGATGCTTTCGCCTACACATTCGATCTGGATTTCTTCTAATAGCACTGGCAGCATTATAACGGTCAGTGTCTTGGAACGCTAAATGAATATCTGTAAAGACATCTTTGTGTATAGATTCAGTTTTACACTGTAGGCACTTGATACAAGTTGCTAACTTTCCACCAAAGACTTTGTGAACTAAACTAACAAAATATTCATTTTCAGAGTCCTCGTTGTTTGAATTTTCTGTCACCACTTCTTCAATTGTCAAACCCCTGTTGCTTGTAAACACCTCTTTCTGACATGGGCTGCTTGGGTTAGGACTACTTATGTGCAGTTCAACATCTTCAGCCAGGTCACCACTGATCCCACTGTCTGAACTATTATCAATGTCTGATGTCATATCTCCCTTGGGAGATTTTAAAGTCTGTCTATGAACTCCCTCAGGTGTCATATTATGCTTTCGCTTACAGTTAATCATTTTGGGAACATTTTCAGGAAGAAGTTCCATCTCTACCACATCTGATCCACCCTCACTGTCCCGAGCTGCTCCCACACCTGTATTCTTGTCGTCGGATACATTTTCCACAACTCGATCACTTGTTCCTCTAACACACTTCATCCCCTCACTAGTTTCCTCTGTCATGTCTACATCAGAAGATTCTTGTAACATTTCTTTTCTATTAGACTCTGAACCATGAGTTCTTGTTTCTATCTGATTAACACCTTCCATTGGTTCTCCTTCTAAATACTCTTTAAAATCTCTGACATGCATAGCAACGTCAAACTTTTTCTTGTCAGAATTCTGAGTACCTTCTAACGGATCTACATGCCTATCTGATCCACAGAACACATAATTATTTCCGTAATGGGATTCTTTTCTTGGCAAGCTCCCATGACCAAGGAGAATGCCTTGAGTTTCTCCACACGCCTCAGCTTTGACAGTCTGATCTGCATCCACAAAATCCTCTGTTGCTGAGTCATATGGCAGGGGCTGAAGGTCTGAAGCCAAACTGGCTGTTTCACTCTCGATGATGACCCTTTCTCGGTATTCAGGAAGTGTCTGTCCTGCACGCTCCTCTTCATGAAGGGTTATCATCAAGTGCCTGAAAATAATTGAATTACCAGTCATCACAAAAAGCTATTTAATAATCTACTACTGAAACAAGCACCTAATAATGAAATTACCAAGTTATAAGAAAGAGCTAATCAATGACCAAACGCCTAATAATGAAACTGCCAAGTTATAACAGAAATAATCAGTCACCAAGCATTTACTGATGAATGTGCATTATACATCTCACATAAATAAAGATTAATGAAAAAAAATTCTCTTTAAAGTTGTCACTAGCAGACAACAAACAATTTGTCTGAGCAAAGGCCACACAGATACTTACAATCAAAAGTCTAGAAGTTTTCCTGAACTAGAATCTTTACCATTAATTAAGCACATCGTAATGAAACAGAAAGAAAAATGGGAATCTTCAGGCTAAAAGTTACCAGTGTGAGATTCGCTTCTTTACACTCTTTCATTCATTCCCACAACTCCTCCTTCAGCAGCAGTGCCGTCCCCTCCTTTGCTCTCATCCTTACATTAACCCAAGATTTTTATCCCTAAAACATTCCTAAACCATTTATTTCCCTTCTCTTGAGCTTAGTTTCACTCAGAGATAAAACATCAAAAGATATCAGACGAAAATATGCATGAGCCCTGCGAGATAGATAGAAAGACTATTCATTCAATATACTAATAAAAGGATTACGAAACATACATGGGACAATTAAAGAAACATTTACAAAATACTTAATGCAGGGTTGATGTAAGTTCACAGTGAACACAGGATAGATTAACATGGAAATTTCATGGTAGCAGAGAGAAACAGCATTATTTATCAAACAGAATGTACATGAGTGCTACGTGCAAGCCATCTTTTGGCAAAATCTCTTCACAGGTACACACAGATTGGTAATTCCTCTTGCTCTCTCTACTTCAAATACACAGATCTTCCTCGTTAATCTCTTAATTTATCATCTCTTTATGCCTAAACCATTTCATAAAACCCCCAATGACTCTTTTAATCACACCATGCTCATTACAACTCCATTCTCTGATGATGTCATTCTTCATAATCCACCTCATGCCACATATCCTCTAGCATTTAATTTCAAACATCCATCTACTTCTCTCCAAAGAACGAAATCTTTTTATATCCCCCATCAAATCATTTTCACATTACTTGCCTCACACAGGTTCAATACGCATTACATACAACTCATAAAAACTTTATTTCACAAACCTGAGATATTCTGAGCAGTCTTGCTGCATGCCTGGACTAAACCAAGTTGGCCGGGATTTATTGTGAAACACGAGAGGAGCCACGTACGTACGGTGTGTAAAGCACAGCATGCTGAATAAATGCTGCAATTCTACCAAAAGCTGCTGGTTGCTGCGAGGTACAGCATGCAGGATCCCATGACGAAAGCTGTTGGAGATATCTTTTAAATAACATAAGAAAACAACTTTTCTATCATATCAAGTATATGCTTTCCCTATCGAAATAACTCCATGCGTGCTTCTAACGTTCCATAACTAGACTAAGGAAATCATCTCATTCTTAAGCTTTTCTGACTCCTCCAATATGTCTTCCTTTCATAGGCATACCTACTATCACTTATTTCATTTTTCCCGTCATGCACGACCTTGATGTGAACAATGGTGCCTTTCTCATAAAAAAAAAAATTAGCTACCAATCTGTTTATCTCCCTACCTACATACATTCCTACCAACTTACCTAAGCAATCACTCAATCACTCTGAATATTTTTCAGTTCATTTACAATACATATTTCTCATTCCACAATCTAACTGTTTCTCACCTCAATTCAGAACCTGCTCCACATGCAAGTCGTGGCACACTTCCATGAACACTAACAATGAGACCATAACACATGCACTCCCTTCAATTATATCACTGAACCACTATATTTGCTTTTTTCCCTCATTCAGTTCCCAATCATTTCACTGATACATATCATGATCTCTCAGCCATTCTTCCCATGCTCACTCTCTCCAACAGGCCTACATCATTACAGCTCAACATATTAATCTTATAAAGCATTTCCTCATCGTCATGCTTTTCTCCCAGATTCCTTCCTTTAACTACCATTATACATCCAGCCCTCATTCTTATGACTTCTATATCCACTGTCACTCTACAATTAGAGACCCATCTCTCGATTTCATCCACAGAACCCATGCCATCCTTGAGTATGACGTTCATGGTTTAACTGGTTCACAATCATCTTTTGGAAATCAAATATTCCAACTACAATATACACTCTAAATGGGTGTGAACTGCAATCCACTTTGAAGAGCCCTATATGCTGATCAACCACCATGCAAACTCAACTGAATGATACACTGACCAAAAAAACAACAAAACAAACCCAGTTGCCTGTGAAACATTACACCAATACATAAGCCCACCTACTGTCACCTGCCATCTTTTTCAGTTATGCCGGCATAAAATGACTTTTCTGGGAACATTCTGTAACTTCTGCGATCTAACTTTGTGACTCTGTGATATGCATAAAATCTTTCAATGAATGTTAATAATCAAGTACATGTGTAAAATACGCCAATGGTAAACGAATAAAACAAAATAACAATTATCCCATCCATGAAGGGCAAAGATAATTATCAAAACGTGGGACCAACTCTTCCATTGTTATCTATAACAGTGATGATACAGCAGCATGCCCACTGTCTTACAAAGCTAAATCTATTTTTATCTGGATTATGTCTCACTTTATTTAGGTAAAAAGGGTAAAATAAAAGAAAAAGCATTAAGAGTATGCCAGCAAGAACAGCCTACAAAATGTTATGCTGGTTGGGGAAGCCACATCTACAGATCAAAAGGCTGTGAGGAAATTTCCAGCTCAATTATAGATCACAGACACAAAATGGTATGATTGAATCCTCAGCAAGTATTCAGTGCAAATGAAACTAGGTTCTCCTTAAAAATGATGCTATCCAGAACATAGCCAGAGGAGGAGGAAAGAAAAGCACCAAGATGTAAGATAGCAGAGATCTCTTAACACTTCTAATGGCAACACAACAGCGGTCTTTTCACGCAAATAAGCATTTGCATACCATTTGGAGAACCCCATACTTTGAAGTGAATATAAAAACATCTGCCAGTCTTATGGAGATCAAAAATAGGTTTGAGTCACCTCCATATTCCTTGAGGACTGGTTCCACAATTCTTATTCATCAAGTCAAGCACAACCTCACACCAAAGAACATGGCCCCTTCTCATTAATCCACTAAGCCATACAGCCTTCCAAGAGTTTGCACTTCCATTTGTGGCAGTCAAGTTCCTGCAACCCAACACCACGGCAATACAGCAGGTGGAGAATGACTGCCATAGTTTCCCAGTGAGGTCTCTAGGACCATTATTTTGGGCTAGGATGTAGGTAGGGTTGGGCTAGGATTTTGAGAGAAAAAACTAAACTGCTGGAGTTTTGACAGGAGCAACTATCAGCTCCTGTAGTGCTGTTGCAGCCTATCTGGAGTGACAAAGAACATAACAAGAAGCCTGAGAAGCCTTAATTGACAGCAAAGTCATTACGGGAACTCTGTAAGTTGGTAGAAGATGGGTAGAAGTCCACAGAGATTGACCCAATAATGGATAGAAGCCTACATTCAGGGAAGATCTCCAGGCTAATTACCTGAAAAGGAAAGCAAAGCAGCTTCGAACCACTAATTCAACCAAGTGATATTTAAACTGCTGCTTGTGTGGCCCCACCACTAGCTAGACCACGGACTAGTCGGCAAGCTGCTGCGTCACATGATTCTTGTGTGGCCAT
>JAUUDW010653306.1:0-10566 GCA_032361385.1 Panulirus guttatus | reverse complement strand
CTCTATATTTCAATTAGGGCCCGGCCTTGATGTGGACTTTTGTCCGTGACTGGAGCCTTCAACATAAAAAAAAAGTCCACATAGTGTTGCTGTGTGCAGTTGTCCACACATGGCTCTGCACCTATCACATACCTGACCCAATAAAGCGCACAGTTATTGGCATGAACTCGTCTGAAATTCAATCGCAAAAAAGGGGCATTACCTGTGTAGTACATTGCCATGCAAGTGCAGTACTATAGCAGTGAATGTTATACCCGGCATTTCACTTGTTGTCATGAGCAATATTAGGATAGAATGCGATATAGATGTATTCACGACAGCTAGAGAATGAATGTGAACGAATGAGGCCTTTTCTTCCTCGCTGAAGCGGGAAACTGCGAACAGGCATGAAGGAAAAACAAATAAAAATATATTTATGTTACAGAACACTAATTTCAAAAGGATCATCTCTTGTTTCATGATACTCGTAAAATATAATGCCATCTTAAAGCAAGCTGGGAATGTTGTTTATCAACATTTAATTAAAACGAGTATCTTTAAACTATCCATCTGACTGACTCACCCCGGTTTTTCCCAGACCGTTTCGTTTATAAGAGACTTGATCTACCTGACGTTTTGATAGTGGCTATTATGAGTTCATCCACTGAAACAAGCCTAGATTACTGTTATTATATAGTTTACCCGTGATTACCCTTAACAGTCGTCAAGGTATCGTGGCTGCAACGATAACGCCGTGGTGGTGGTAGTGGTTATGGGTTGTTTTGTTCATTGTGGTTATTTTAGGATGTATTATAAGGCGGGCTGGTAGGCTGGTGTATGGGAGAGGTCGGAAATGACGTTGCCAGCAAAATATTCGACCAGACGATGAGGCAAACCAGGGAACAAAGTATTCGACAAGAGGCTGACTCAAAAAGGAACAAAGCATACGACCAGAGGATGAGACAAACTATGAAGCGAAACATTCGACCAGAGGATGAGACACGCCAAGGAACAAAACATTCGACCAGAGGATATGACACGCCAAGGGACAAAGCATACGACAAAAGGATAAGACACGCCATGGAACAAAACATTCGACCAGAGGACGAGACACACCAAGGAGGGACAGGGGATCTCCCTTCCAGCTCGCTGAAAAGCTTAGTTCAACATGACACTCGCTGCAAAATATTCACCGTGGGTGACGCCGCCCACACACACACAGACAGACACACAACTCCTCTGGTAGTGTTGGCCTCGGCAACGACAGCGCCTCTCGTGAACACGACAAGAATGGAATAAAGACCGAGATATTTAGAGATATACGTAGATATTATATTTGGAAGAGATTCATCGGAAGCCATCTTTTTACTTCTCTCATCCAGAAGGTAGGCGTAACATTTCTGTGGTAATAATCATTTGAAAAGATAACTTTTTCCTTCTCCTCGACCGCTGTTTGCTCTCCTTTAGGATCGTCGAGATGTCAGTCATAATTTCCCATCATTATTGCACGACATTACGGTCCCTGAGATACGACGTGACAGATTACTTAAAGGATCAGGTCAAATGCCAGGTCACATACCCAAGGATCGTGCTGTTGTGTTACAGGAGTCGTACGACTGTAGTCTAAGAGTCGTTTCCTTTAACCCAAGGGTTTAAGTTGGTTACGCTCAAATGTTGCTCCCGTATGTTGTTGTGAGCTTGGTACCACCTCAGTGTCGTGAAGGTGGTGCGTACTGAATCCATCTTGCAAATCAACTGAACGTTAGGTGAAGTATTAAAAAGTAACAGAAAAGATATAGGGAGGTTTAATGTGTGCACCATATCAGGTAAACATTGGCTTCCAATACTCGTATACCAGGTGTCACCTGAATCGTTGTCATATCCCGAGACTTCAGGACACAAATAACCTAATACCTGCTCGCAGACTTTTTTTTTCTTTTACCCATTTACAGGTAAATGCTTCATCATTTTATTTACACTGCCTGATTATTTTGTGCGAGACCTTTTTATTATGTTTGCAAGTCATTACCCGTACAAACAATGTAAAGAGTTGCGGCCATACCTAATCCTGTTATATATATATGTAACTAGATTTACTTTCATGAATAACTTGTTAAACATCGTCACAGAGAATAGCGGATGCCTGTAAAATGCTTCCGTACACAGTCACAAATTGTTGCTCTCAATTAAGAGCTTTGCGAATGTAAACAACACAAAGCGAATCCAGAGCCATTTGATTACAATAGGCTTTTGCAACGTCCGACTCTAAATATTGAACCGCAAAACCTCTTGAATATCAATATAAAAAAGCGGTTCTATGGCGATGCGAAATGTTTCCGTGGTACGTGTCTGACCGAACCAGGAAAGTGGCCAAATGCCCCTACCGTGTTCGAGCTATGGTCCCACCCTCAGCAGGGCTCTCTGACAGCACCGAGTCGTTCCCCAAGATACAAAAGCACCAGGTGTATCTATACCAGTAAAGATAATAGTATCCACATTTTACTGATATCTTAAAAGAGCATGATTGGTTGGAACATAGAAGAGACATGGTTACTACAGTATATGTGACACGCATTAGATCTTTTCCAGCAAGACCGCCCGTGACGTCCTTGCCTCGTCGGTATGTACGTAGCTAACCCATGTCCCCTGCAGGAGGCATGATGTGCCCGCCGCCTGACGAGCTGACGCAGGTGGAAACGTGCCGAGTGGAGCCGTGTGGAGGCGCGGCCTGGGTGGCGGGTCCGTGGGCGTCGTGTTCCCTTCCAGCCCGCGCGCTGTGCGGCCCTGGACGACAGACGCGCCAGCTGCACTGCCGGGACGACCTTAATAACACGCTGCCTACCTTCAAGTGAGTTCTGAGGATGGATGGTTGTAGTGGTGGTTGTGAGGATGATACACGGTAAGTGGTGGTTGTAATGTAGTGGTGGTGACTATGGTGGTGACAGTCTGCAGGTGTTCATGATGATAGCTACAATCTCGAGGCGATGGTGAGATAACTCAATGATGACAGAATTCTGTTGGTGACGATGGTCCTTGTGGTTGTGGTAGTACTGATTGTGGTGAAGAAGTGATCGTGATGATATCAATGGTGGTGACCTGAAGTCACATTCAGGATAATGAAAGTGATGGATAGAGCTATAGAGGGCGATGATTGCCATACTGGTAAAAATAGTGGTGAGAGTTGGAGACAAAAATTGTGGTTCATTCTGTCACGATTTTCATGATGTTAATACAAGTCGTATTTTTTTTTTGAGCATAGAGGATATTGGTGATGAGTTTCGCATGATGAGTGATGATAATGGCCCTCTTTTCAATGTCCACGAAGCTTCTATTGATGTTGATTTCTGCGGATGCAAATAAGTTTAATGATTTCACATGAAAAACAGAACATTTTCAATTACATTCGTGAAGTCTCTGAGTCTTTTCATGTGCTGGTAATGTAAATACGAATATCAGGCCTTCATAAAAAATTGGCAATATTTCGGTGGCATTCGCTGTTCTAACTTTTCCTTTTATCTTTGATCATGGAAATCGGGTATTAATTACTGTTAATCATTGAACTGTCTGAATAGAAAGTAGAATTTCTTTCAATGAATGTAACTGAAGTGGTCTTCATTATCGTGGGAAATGTATTCTCAGATGAATAATACAAAAAGAAACCAAAAAGAATATTGCATCATATGTTTAAAGAAGATAGGGTCACGGCATCAACAGATACAATAGCACTCCATTAAAGTGTAATACAATGAGTTATATTACTTTGTGTCGACAAAAGTAATTCATGAATTGCATTACCCAGAAACCCGTAACCTGAGGGTGCGGTGTGTATCGCAGCAAGCCAGGTGTAACGCGGTACTGGGTACCCCTGCGCCAGGTATGACCTTTGCCTCCCCACAGGTGCAGCGGCCTGAGTCGACCCGAGCTGGAGCGTCAGTGTGAGGTGTCATGTGGCACCGCCTGCACCGTCACCTCCTGGAGCGAGTGGTCTCCCTGCCTCGCCCCAGATCCCTGCCCCATGGGTGAGTGTCCTCGATTCTCCCGCCCCCTCATCCCTCTCCATTACTCCCTACAGTGGTGGAGAGTTACCCCACCACACCTTCCCCATGAGTGACTAACTGCTATCTTGCCCTAAACTCCTTCCTGGCATTAGGTCCCTGATCTGGCCCTAGGTCCCTGTCTGACCCTAGAAACTTACCTGACAGTAGGTCCCTGTCTGGCCCTGGACCCCTGGATGACCCTCAGTCCCTGCTTAACCCCTGAAGCCTAGAACCCCTAGCTCTTGAGACGATGACAACTGTTCCACCATAGGCACATGACTTCTACCTTGCCCCAGGCCTCCACCATGTGGGCAAGTGTCTTCTCTGCCGCTGCTTGAGTCTTGTCCCATAGTTGTGTCTTTTATTCCACCCGCGCCTTCTCTGTTCCAGTCTAGCCCCCTGACCCATGGATAAGTATCCCTTGTTCCAACCTATCTTTAGCTTTAGCTCCTGACCCATTTCTGATTCTCTCCTACGCACCATATACTAATCGACTGAATTATTTTTTCATTCTTCACCATTAATTTTTAATTCATTAAAGGTAAGTGTGCTATTCTAACGTGATAATAAAACGGTGTTATGGGTTCCTAATTTTATTTGTAGACTTGTTTTTCCATGACAGAAAAACCTCAGGAAATGGAGAACTATAAGATGGGATATTAAGGGAAGCAGTTTTAGATATCTCGCATGTGGAGAGGGATTATTGTTTGAAAACCTTGGAAGGAAGTGTTCCTAAGTGTAGCGTAACCTAAAACAAATAGTTGAGAAGAACTTTCAGGACTTGTGGGAGAGGAGTTGAACCTCACATTTTTCTTGTGATCACTGTTACTCTTCCTTGTAGTTGCACTAATTGCCTTTATGGTTCCCCTTTTCCCGTTTTCAGTCTGTGGTTATGAAGTTAACTTGTGTATCTGTGATCATCTTTCTCCTATTAATTCCTTTTCAGCCCATTGCAATAGCTTCGTCAGCAGCACTTTCAGCTGCAGTCGTGGCTTTAGTGTCCCCATGCTCTTGCCTTACATCAAAATCCTCTTCTTGTTACTATTACTCCCCTATTCCCTTTTTTTTTCCTTTTCCGGACAACAGCCAACCCTTCTCTCTCTTTCTCTCTCTTTCTCCCTCTCTCTCCCTCTCTCTCTCTCTCTCTCTCCCTCTCTCTTTGTAAATGACCCCAACACTTTTAATCGCCCAGGATTTAATACTCTCGTCCGCCGTCTCGCCACAGATGGAGTGCTGGTGTCGTCGGTGCAGCGGCGGTGGCGAAAAGTGTTGGTGGAGGCGAGTGAGGGAGGAGAGCCGTGCCCACAGCTGGAGGAGGAGCGAGGGTGTGCCCACGCCCCTGTCACCTGCACCACCCACCACTGGCGCACGGGGCCCTGGTCACGCTGTGCCCTGGCTGACGACGTCGAGTGTGGCACAGGCTTCAGGGTCAGGCGTATGTTGACTCCAATGTGCTGTTTTATTTTCATGCTAACTCTTCTCCTGATCCCCTTTATAAATATGCATTCTAGACAGACGTTCGTAAGAGACTGGATAAATCACGTTTTAATCATCTTTAGTACTTTTTCACGATAGCCTTATGGTTTTCCTCCCTACCAGGAGTGGAGTGTGTGGACGCCGTGGGAAAGGTAGTGGAACCGACCCACTGCCTGCTGGGGGACAACATAGTGCCCGAGAGCAGCGTGGAGTGCCAGGTGTCGTGCAGGGAGGCGTGTGTCACCTCGTCTTGGAGCGTGTGGACCCCGTGTCCCTCCCATCCGCCTTGCGGCCTCACCTCCGCTCGGACCCGCCACCTCCTGGGTAGGTACACACACATACACACACATGCGCGCGCGCAAGTGAGCTGTTAGGTAGGTGCGCCAACACACACAGACGATTAAACGTACGCGTAACAACCAAGCACGTGTTTATGGTAGTCTGGGTCACGCTGGGTCTCTCTCTATCTCTCTCCCCTTTCCTCTCCTCTCAAACGGTGAGCGCTACGCGCTAACCCTAAGAGCATAGTAAAATTTCGTCGTAGGTACTCTCAGTCTTTCGGTGTGCTGGGTTGCATTTAATGTTCAAGAATCTAAAACAAAAGCGGCAAAATTTCGTTGGAATCAATCCCAGCTGATTTACATTTCAAACAGAACTAATGTTGAATATTCTGTGCAAACCATCTGCATTGAGTTGTCTCATTTCCTTTGTTTGGTACCTTGATATATCACATTATATATCTATCTATAACGGTATATGATTCTTTGTTTTTGTGATAATGAATCTCTGATTTCATTTGCTTTGTATCACAAACTGAAATAACCTCCAGGCCCTTTGTAGCTATAATGTTTTCCAAAGGATAGGGAGCACAATCTAGACTCGAAGAGAATTGATATGAAGACCTGTATAAGGACCTGTTCTGCCGGACATAATGCCAAAAACTCCAGCATTCGCGAGTGAATGCAGTATGTCACCTTTCGCACTACCACTCCCCATCAGGTTCACTATGGAGGGAGAAACCACCTAACTTATCTTCATTTCTCTACAAACCTAAATTCACTTCATTCTCAACACACTCACACACACCTTCACCACACCCTAGAGAAATCTGAATCTACTTCACCCTCGACAAAACACATATCCACCTCACCCTTGACAGACTCGTTTCCATTTCACCCTTGACCTACTCCCTCAGGGTTAGGTCATCGCCACTATAAGGTCATCAGCAATGGTCATCGTTCATTCTTAATAGATCTACATGTCTCGGATAAATTCGCCCTTGCACAGCTACAGAGAGAGAGAGAGAGAGAGAGAGAGAGAGAGAGTTTAATGAATATCCCTCGTCGTCCGTGGGGATAGGGGAGACGTCGGCTAAGACGGATGGGAGCAGAGGGCTGAATATCATCCCGTCTGGATCATTATTTTCTAAAAGCAGGAACGAGGGATGAGGGAACGAGGTTTTCTTTTTTTCCCATAAAGGGCTCAGTCGACTGCTCCTCACCCGACCTTTCTGAAGAAGGAAGAACGGGGCAAGGTTTAGGAAAAGTCTGTGGCTCACACACCCACACACATGCACACCACGACAAAGTAAACAGTTACATACGTTTCAAGAGAAGCAAAACAATCCCAGTGTTGTGGTGACCACAACAGCACGTTGCCTCATACACCTTGGCAACGTTTGCGTTGGATAACTAATTACCAGATGACATTACCAGTCAAGCCATTATAGTTATTAATTCCCTGACGCTGTGTTTACAGACGGCAGCGAGAACAACCCCCGCTGCCGCAACCTGACGCTGCAGGAGAGCGAGGAGTGTCCTTGCCATAACTTCTACTCCACCTCTGCTGGCTCCTGGTCCTCTTGTCTGGTGGGGGGAGTGGAACGGGACGAGAAGGCGGGCGTAGGTGGTGTGGGCGTGGTGGGTGTAGCGGCGCCAGGAGAGAAGGCGGGCCTGTGTGGCGTGGGGAAGCGGTACCGGGCGCTGCTCTGTACCAGAGACGATGGTGTTCTGGCCCACCCGAGGTCAGTGACTCTGCGTAGCTCTGTATGGCTTGTGGCTTGGCTCTTTCTGTATGACGATCATGCCTGAAGTCAACTCTTGGTATCATGTAGTCTTTTACCTTAACTGTGCTGATGAAATTTTACTTGCATGCCATTTTCTGACCTGATTGAAAATAGTAATTACTACAAATAATCTAAAGTTCATATAGAAGTTGTCTTTTTGTTTTTGGTGGAAAAATAAAGTATTGGTACGTTTCACGTGTGCCGTGTGCAGATGGTGTGGGCATGTGGGGCTGCAAGAGGAGCCGTGCATGGTCGAGTGCCCTTCTGACTGCCGCCTCGGGTCCTGGGGTCCCTGGAGCGCCTGCAATGCCTCCTGCGGCGCTGGACTGCAGCTCAGGACCAGAGAGGTGAGTGAAAGATTCACCCGAGGCTCTGTGGGAAGACATATATCTTCGTAGGATATGTATGGCGGAGTTGAACCCAGAGAATACACAGGATATTTGAATAGTTAAATTGACTGATAAAAATCAAGGACATTTTGTGAATCTCCAGACTTTGACCTTGTTTTTCTAAGACTGAGATTAAAAGTTAAGTCGTTTACTAAAAGAGCATCCTTGTGGGCACTTAGAATCTGGTGACTGAAAGTCAACTTATGTTAAAACAATTTCAGGAACCATAAATGAGATGTGTCCCACTGAAATATTTAAAATCAGGAAAAGCTGTTTAAATAAAAAGGAAATATGAGTTTCTTATCTTTGTTGAAATATGAAAGCTGCTGGAGGCAGCAATTGGGTTTTATAACTAACCATAATACATTTGCAGTGAACTTAGCAGACATATTAGGCCTTCGAAAAGTTATTATTAATGAGTGAATGCTGTCTTCGCAATACCGCTTTGATACTGCAGGCCTTTGATCTGACCTTTAGGGGTAAAATTTAAAGGTCTCAGAATATAGTAAAGAGGTGTTAGACCTGAACCTCACAGTTCGGTATAGATCCTGGATCGACGTCTGTGGTTGGTATTCACTTTTGGCAAGAATTTACCGCCGTTTTCTGCGTTGGCGAGGTAGCGCAAACAACAGACGAGGAAAGGCCACATCCGCACACCTGTCAGTCTTTCTCTTCCCCCATCGACATCCTTATTCCATCATAAGCTAAAAGATTTTCCCTTTATAGATCCATGAGCCGAGCCTATGGGGAGGACGCCCTTGTCCGGAGACGGTGCAGAGTCGCGCCTGTTGGGGCTCCTGCAGCTCGGGTTGGGTGCCAGGCGGCTGGTCAGAGTGCCAGGTCACCCATATGCAGGACTGTGGCACCGGCACGCAGACCAGGAGTGTCAGGTCAGCACCTCATGTGTCTTTTACCTGTTGCAGGTCAGAACGTCTAGTACCCTCTCTCGTGTAAGTCATAGCAGATAAATAAAAATTTTTGTTTCAGATTTCCTTTAAGAAATTTCACACGTAATTGCTGATGGATTGTGTGGATCAGTTTTACAAAGAATTTGTTATAGAATTATAGATTATGGTGTTTCATGTAATACTGATACAGAAATCAATGAAATTTGACATTGTTTTGATGCTAATACACAGTTTATTAATATGGTGACTCACATTCATATAAATAGATACCCTTCAATGACTCAAAATAACAGCCTTCAGATCTTATCCTTTCGGCCAGATTTCATTTACCATGATTACTACTCGACTTCCTCTCCTCCAGGTGTATGAGGGAGGCACCGACGGGGCTGCAGCAGGAGGTGTCTGAGAACGAGTGCGACACTTCTCTAAAGCCACCCAACCAGCAAGCTTGCCACATCTCTTGCCCAGGAGAGTGCGTCGTGTCCTCCTGGTCTCCTTGGTCCTCCTGTTCCCAGGTAGGTTTTATGCGGCAGGATAGACTGATAACAAACATCCCCGGCAGGTCAGTCTTGTGTATCACATTGACCCATACCTGCAAGTACACTGGACGGTTTAGGGTTTGGTGTGATCACGAGTGTTTGATCTTGTTGCCACCAGGTAATCTTGGGAAACTGCATAAGTTTGTCTCTGAGTTTGGGAGAGGCTAAGCAGTGGAAGGAGACGGGTTAGTTGGAGTGTGAGTTTGAATGGAGGGAACTTGAGGAAATTGGGTGTTTGATAGTTTTGTGGAAATGGCAGCGAATGGAACGACGGAAGTTGAAGTGAGCCATCAGGTTGGTGGGAGGACGAAGAGTCTGTGCTCAGTGAGGAGTGTGTTGAAAGAGATCGCTGTCTGAGAGGGCAAAGATGGGTATGTGTGATGGTACAGTAGTCCCGACGATGTTTTAAGAATGCGAGGCATAAGCCCGTAGATAAACAAATACGGAAGAGGGTGGATGTTTTGGAGATGAAATGTTTGAGGACAATATGATGTGAAGAAGGTTAATGAAACAAAAAATGATAGGTTAAAAGAAAGCTTTGGTAGTAAGAAGAGTATGCATGACAGAGTTGAAGAGGATGTGCTGAAATGATTGAGACACACGGAAAGGATAGCTTGAAGAGTGTGCATGTATGCGTGAGAGAGGAACAAGGGAAAGGGATAAACCGAGGGGGGGAGGAGGTGGAAGGATGGAGTGAAAGATGCTTTAAGCGTTCAGAGCCTGAACATGCAGGAGGGTGTAGTGCGTGCAAGTGATAGAACGAATTGGAGCGATTTAGTTCACAGGGGGCGACGTGCTGTCAGTAGGCTGAACCAGGGCATGTGATGCAGTCAAGGGAAACCACAAAAGGGCTGTAGAAGCTGTTTGTGGATAGCGTGGGTTTGTTCCTGCTACTAAGTGTAACGCAGCCTTGGAACTGCAGACGCTCTTACATCATTTTAAAGGGGTGTTAGGGGGTCATATGATGATAACAATGGCAATGGTAAATAATGATTAGTGAGTTTTTCAGAAGAAGAACATTTGTCAAAAATGTGACTGTCGAACGATGCAGCAAATCTGTTGGCCAAGTTACTAAGCAGGCGTTACTGTTGCAGGGCTGCCCGGAACACAGCCGACGGAACAGGAGCCGTGAGGTCGTGCGCCGTCCTGCGGGGAACGTAGCAACATGTCCAC
>JAUUDW010653295.1:0-10566 GCA_032361385.1 Panulirus guttatus | reverse complement strand
AGATGAGATAGGGTTTAAGTTGTTTGGTTGGCTTGGATTTAAGTTACATTACGTAAAGTTGCTAAGTCAGGTTAGAGTAAGTCACGCTAGACTAATAAAATCAGGTTGAGTTAGGCTGACGTTCATTTGTTGGATTTTTCTACACAACCAAACTTTCACATTCAACGTCTCCTGGGTTGGTTCCCAAATTCCAGTGTCCTGTTTCAGGGCCGGATATCCTGCACTAGATTCTTTCGCACCACTTCAGAATACATCAGTCCCGGATATTTGGACAAAAAACATCAGTGAAGAGACGCGAACAAGGATCGTTAAGTATTCTCCAAGTTATTATTATAGGTCTTCTACATAAGCAGGCTATCCATGTCAACATACCCATTTTCTTCCACTACGTCTCTCCCCGTTTTCTCCAATTACCTCTCACAACGTCTTCTTGCACTACCCCCTCTCCCGCTTTTTATGACAACTCCTGTTGCCCAGATGTCAAAAACTACTATTCTATTGCATCTAACAAATAAAAAAGAAAAAAGTGCAAAACATCTGAAATCTCTTCAAAAATAGGGAATAATCCCTTCAACCATAACCTGAGAGATAGGAAGGGATTTTACTACAAAGAGAGAGAGAGAGAACCTCTTGTTAATACAGACACGAGTGTCCCGAAAGCCAGGCTCATACATAAAGCATCGACTTTAAACCCATTCACTCAAGAAGCACACACACACATTAAATGATAAAGTGTCGTACCGCGAGGTGAATAACTGAATGCGGGTGTGGCAGAGAGAGAGAGAGAGAGAGAGAGAGAGAGAGAGAGAGAGAGAGAGAGAGAGAGAGAGTACACCTCCCTTAACTTGGCAGACACGAAGGAGTGGGGAACGGTCGGAGAAAATTAACTTTTCCTCACTACATCACCAGTCAGCCCCTCGCCAGGAGAACGACACCCCTGCACCAGCAGCAGGCAGCGTCAGTCCCGAGCAGGAGCACAGACCTGGCTCAAATTGGGTACACCAAACCAGACCCACCTGCATACGTACATGTGCCCCGCCTCGTTACCATGGACGACGGGTGACGACGCCCGGCGTACACCGTACTCCTTCTGGGGTAACAACATCCTGGCCCAGTGGACGCACTGGCGTCCAGACCCTTACACCTTGAGCGAAGCGCGAACGAAGAGTATATACGAAAGTTAAAAGGTCTTCCAAGGGTGCTTACGGAATCCCAGTCAGCCTTACGTTGCCCCCAAACCCGACGACCCATCATGTCAAGGTCGCTACGCCCACAGAGCCCAGCAATCCCAGGCGGGACGTACGATCCCCATGGGTCTACTACGTCGAGTTAAACCCAGGCATCCCAGCTGATGCAGAAGTCCCAGGGGAGGGAGGTAAGTCAGACCCACACACTCCCAGGTGAGAGAGAGAAGCCCCAGGGGACAGAGGTCGGGCTGGTCCCAGGAGGAAGAGCAGGGTTAAATGCCCTCCTGCACCAAAACAAAACTAGAACAATCAGGGTTTCGAAGCAAAGTCTCGACACTCTTCCTGTTACTGTTGTCGCTTCGCTGCCAGGCTGTCACATGACATGACTTACCTTAAAGACTTCTAATGGAGGGACATCATCAACCCCAGGTGCTAAAGACAGCGGCAGACGTCCGGTCAGACAGACCGGACAACACAGGGAGTGGGGATGGGGAAACAGCGAGAGGCGACCTACCTACCTTGCGGAGACAGAGGGCGGGAGAAGGGCCAGGGCCGGGGCGCTCCTGAGCCCGACCAGCCCTGCGGGAATCCTGGGCCGCTCCACCTTCAGCGGCGACACGGGGGGCGAGCGGAAGTCGTCCGTGTCCGTGGTGGTCGTGTCCGCGTCGTCGTCATCGTCGTCATCATCGACGTCGTCCAGGCCGTCCTCCCGGGAGTCGCCCGCGCTCCCTGGGCTGCTTACGCTGTCACTGCAAAGACGGTACGAGAGGCGACACTGTACACCGAGGGGTAGTAGGGTAGTTACACCAGAGGGGGGTAGTTATAACTGGGCAGGTCGTTACACCACGGCCTCTGGCCTGACCCTTTAATGGGTCTATTCTAAAGGTCACATCGTACCTACTGGCTCGTCCCGATGTGCCCAAGGGCGGTACCGTCGTGCCCACGGATCCCTGACGAGCGAAAGGTAACCCTTACAATAAGTAGAGTTCGTTATATTACGAAGTTCTCTTGTGAGAGGGTTCGTTACTCTTGTCAGTTCGTTGTGATAACAGTTTTAGGGATGACGTCACGGCATTGAAGAGGAAAAGGACTCGGACTGATAGCAATGAAAAGAGGCATCTAATTTACCCTTTCTGATGAGTCTGGGCCTATTGGGAAGGAGGCATATATGAGGCAGAGCGTTAAATCTCGTTCCTGACACATGTGGCTGTACACAAAGTTCCTCAGCTAAAGAAATGTGGATGACCTCAGCAGGTTGCGCTAAGGGGGGGGGGGAGTGGGGGGGAGGGGCTGAGTCAGTGGGACAGTACCCCTGTGATCTGTCCTTATGAAACCAAAGTGTAAGACGTTCCAAGTGGAACCACGTGCATAATATAACGAGCTCCGTGTAGCAATACTTCACTCATATATAAAACCTCTTCTGTATTCTACCACGCTTCTCTCACTCTCTCTCTCTTACGCTGGCATTCCATACATGGTCACCCTCCCGACACCTCAGGCACCTATCTCCTCATTTGCGACACCTTCACCTCACCCCTTCCTGATGCCCAACCCTCGCATGCACTAAACACTGTCGGGACAATCACGCCCCCATTCCAGGCCGTTACCTACCTATCTCAGGACGCAAACTCTTCTGCATCTCAAATCTTCTTGCACCGAGGCTGCTGAAGGAAGACTTCACTGTGAGGTTGTGAGGTGTCATCGAATTCGCACGTGGCTCACACATGCGCGGCTACATACGTTCCCGCGCAGGTAGACACACACACACACACGCACACACACACACAAACACACACACACACACACACACACATGCCAACAGCTGACTAAACGATGAAAAAAAAGTCTTCAAACAAAGGAGCCACAGCTGTTGCTAATCTCCGCCAAGGACCAGGAGGAAGGCATACCACACGACCAGATCGACTAATCTGTGAAGCATTTCCACATATTTTCTGTAACACAGAAAAAGTACTTTCCCTGAACTGTCGACCCGTTAGCAAAAATAAAGAAAAACAAAGACATCACCCGGAGATTGTACATACAATAGTATTTAAACAATCAGTCTTTCGTTCTGTAGAGAAAGTAAGATATGGAAAATAATACACACACACACACACACACACACACATATTACACATGTGCCTCCTGTTACTTTCCGTCAAACAATTCTGCGACATGTCGCCATAATTTACAGAATGGAAGCGCAAGAGGCGGTACGTAAATTGGACGCTGACTGGATGAGAGCACATTCGCTCTTGCCTTCAGCAAGTGACTTCATAATGAAGGTAGTTTATTCACATCTTAATCTTTCCGAACTTAAATTCAACTTTTGGCACTCCAACGAGGAAATCTTCAGTACAGGATGGATATTAGTAGTTTTTCACGATAGCCCAAACACGTTCCTTATAATAACGTAGACTACAGACCTTACTAAATGTATTTGTGAAACTACATCACTGTACCTAGTACGGTATACAGGAACCCGCATTATACACGAGTATATCATCAAATAATATGTGCGCAGTGATCACGCAGAGTGAAAAGAAACCATGACATTAATTACAGTATTCTTGTGGCATCAGAGGAGTGCCTGGAGGTGAGGATTTGGCACTCTGGTTAATCACAACTATCTCACTGCAGGTGCACAGTACCTGTACACCTGCTATTTTCAATTACGCTAGGTTTAGCTGGATTGTAGACACTCCTAAACCCGGACATTTGGATTTTATCCAAGCACCTTGAGCACGTTAGGACGATCCTGGGTTACGAGGGCAGGACCTTTGACCTGACCCTCAAGGTCAGGTCACAGGCCAAACCATAATATTTAAGGATATTGATTTTGTGGAATATGTAGAGTGAGGTAACCTACTGGTTATTCTGCACTTTTCAGTATGAAAAAATATCTGGAAACTTAAGACTAATATCCCTGAATGACAGAATGTAACAATCTAAAAGATATCGTGAAGAGTTTACACAGAATAATAAAATTTGGCTTGGGTTGTAACGTTATGTATATCAACTACACATTGACCACCTGCTACATTGTCGTAAGCTAATCTCCAGTCCATATCGACCTAACCAATAATTTTGGCTAAACCAAAGTACTCCAGATCTGACTGAATCATCCGGTATCTAATTTCATTGGATCTGTATAGTAGAGTGGAGATCAAGCTGTACCAACCTAATTCAAATTCAAATTGATTACCCTAAATAAGGTTTGGCATCTAACCCTTAGCTGATGCTGTGGCATCCCAACCACAGACGGGAGAAGCAAACATATCTCACTGTCTTAAAATATCTGAAGTAAAACAAGAGGGCTCAAAGCAGCACCCACGGCTAACAAGGGGCTCAAAATCCAGTAATTGGAATACACTTGGGTTCTAATCGTAAGCGACCACAACTGTTCTTTCAAATCATATCTGATATAATCAAGTCATCAGGCTACACCAGTAACAGTAGCTTACGTTCCTCTAACAATGGAGTTAATACATCGTAGACATCAACTGCCTTACCTATAATCATCTCCATCATCCACTATCTCTTCACTATTTTGGAAGATGTCGCTGTAGCAGAGGATGAGGAGTTCTCCCAGCCTATTGGCGGACTGGCCATGTGTCTCCTCGCCGTCTCGACCAATCAGGACGCGCGCCAGAAC
The DNA here is from genome assembly GCA_032361385.1 of Panulirus guttatus. NCBI lineage: Eukaryota > Metazoa > Arthropoda > Malacostraca > Decapoda > Palinuridae > Panulirus > Panulirus guttatus. The sequence goes on along the minus strand of JAUUDW010653295.1, from coordinate 5,724 downwards.
ACGGCTCAGCGAATCAACAGGCACCGGACAACTGTGGCAAGAGAGATTCACCGGTTAAGGCTAGCAAATCTATAAATTGTCGCTAATTCCAAGAAACACCTACCACTTTAAACAACGTCCTTAGTTATATCTCGTTTTAAGAATGTCAGATATATCTTCTTGGACCTACTACCTCACTCCCAAAACATTTCCCTTTAACTCAGTTGAACTATTTTGGCATCCTTTCATTCTAAGCGTTAAATTTCTACCCCCTCTCCACTACTTAATTCTTCTTTGAAGATTACAGCTACAGTGCTTCATGTCAAGAAAATTGTTTTACGTCCCGCGTTCGTAAGTGACAGTCTTTCATATACACATACTTACCTTTTGACTTCCAAGCCTTTTTGCTGAAACTCAGCACGTGTGCATGGCATCTTTCATTCTAGAACACTGATTCAACTGTGGTGTTAAATTTCTACCCTCCCTCAACATTAAACTTGAAGATTTTGAGACGTTTAGCAAATCTAATATTCCCTCATCTATGCTTAAACTCTTGTAATAAATATTTCAACATTAACGGACGCATTTCGTATATAATTCCCAAGAAAATCATTACATTTCTCTACCTTTAAAGAGAAAATTTCTATTACCAGTAACCAACAAACTAGCATTTAACATTGAAATAAAATATTAAAATTACATCTTGAGATATACCTTACACCATACTTAACGTCCTGTTACTGTGTTCAGTTCTAAATCTTACTGAAATATAAATAATTATCTGAACTTCGATTACCATAACAAATTTCGACCGGAAATTTGACAATCTTATAAGTTCATACCAACTTCGAGTTGTACTCAATTTCCCTTTAACCCTTTCGTGATGTAAAACCATTCCAATTAACCACTGACAATCTCATGAAATTCTTAACCCGTTTTCAAACATTTCAAAAAATCATGACGAAGAATTCCAGTCTCCCATTAAACTCCTCACAAACCTCAACCAATCATACTAATCCCAAAACAATCGTTTTTAGCCAACCTCTACCTCTCATTCGACCATTCGCATAAATCCTTAAAAACCTGTGACCTTTTCAAAGCCCCAATATTCCTTGCATCCCATTATCCAATTCCTTCGTCCCCACCAAATCCAATTCCCGTCATGTTTCTGGCCACTCTAACGTAGCTCGAAGTCGATCGACCCCAAGAAATCAGATCTGTCCCGTTCCTTCGACCACATCATACGCCACTTACCTTCCGCCGCCGTATTTCCTCCCTCTCTCTATCCTCTGACCATCTCATTTCATTTCTCATTCTCCGTCAACAACCTCATATTTTTTTCCCTGTGTCATTCGAACGTCTTATCATAATGCCTCCTTTTATCCTTTCCCCAACATCTTATCAAAGTTTTCCTCTTTCCTTCGGCAACCTTATCATTAAAAAACTTCATCCCTACCACCATACACACACACACACACACACATACCTCCGACAACCTCGTTACATTTCCTCACCTTCCACCATCTCATGAGACCCCCTACCATCAAAAACCTTCACACACAAAATACTAAAATCTGACAAGCGAGTCGTCACAGAGAACGGAGACGGATGACTGCGCACCAAACGCGCAGTATGTATTAGCCAACGGGGTTATGAAGGGGATGGTATTTCCTTCTGCAGGTGCGTCCCGTCACCTGCTGGTGACCAGGACACTAGGTACCAGGTGAGTGGCGGCAGCTGGTGGCCGCTACGGGCCCGGTGGGCGTGGATCGCCCAGCTGGTGAATAGCTTCGTTGTTTAACACAGAAGCTTTTGTCAGCCGATGACCTAATTACTCCTACCTGCGGGCCTGTAGGTGCTGCCTGCTCTCTCTCTCTCTCTCTCACACACACACGCACTCGGCCCGGGTATTTGATTAGCATTTACTTCAATAGATTCACCCGTCATGACCAAATGGCTTCCTAACTGTACACGACCAATTAATTTGCGTTGCCTGCTAAAGCAATACACAGTCAAACGACAATTCTGGTGAGTACCAACCATGCACGACGCTTTCTTTTTTTAGGGGGTCGGAACGAGTCAATGGCAGACTGATTAATATTTATGACGCATTAAATACAGGAATGTTAGTGGGGCTGCCAGCCACAGCTGTAGCTGACGGAGGCTGGGTTAAGCTGGTGTAGGGAGGACTGAGCTGAAATTAAAGCTGAGGGAGGAGGACGAGCCGGTAGGGGTAAACTGGTGTGGGGAGGAATGAGGTAAGCTGAGGGAGGAGGAGGGGGGGGGTAAGTGGAGGCAAGCTGGTATGGAGGAAGGTGAGGTTTGCTTTATTAAAGCTTAGGTGAAGGAAGACGGAGAAAATGGAAGCAAGCTTTTGTAAGGGAGGACGAGGGATGGAAAGGAGGAGGAAAGAGTGAAGGTAAGCTGGTGCAAGGTTGAGATAAGCTTAAAGCTGAGGGAAGGGAAAGAGGAGAGAATGGAGTTAAGCTGATGTAGGGGAGGGTGGGGTAAGCTTAAAGCTGAGTGAAGAGGAGGAGAAGCAGTGGTCAAGCTGGAGTAGGGGAGGGTAAGCTAAGTCTAAGGCCGAGGAAAGAGAAAGAGGACAAAATGGGGTCAAGCTGGTGTAGGGAAGGGTGAGGCAGGCTTAAAGCTTAGGGAAAGGAAGGAGAAGAAGGTGGAGTCAGGTTGGTATAGAGAAGGGTGAAGGAAGCTTAAAGCTGCTGGAAGATGAGGAGGAGGGTGTAAGGGAGGTTAGGGTAAGCTTAAAGCTGAGGGAAGGAGAAAGGTTCACAATGAGGCGAATCATGACCCGAAAGTAACTTAACATCTTCTCCCCCCCCCCTACCCCGTTTCTCTCCCCACTAAACTCCCTATATAAAAAGCGGTAGGGTCTGGGGTGAGGAATGGGGGAGTAGGGGTGGTATAGGGAGAGGAAAGATTTAAAAGGAGGGAGGGGAGGCGAGAGGAGGGAAGCTGGGTAGTACAGGGTACCCAGGGTACAAGGAACCGTATAAATACCTGGGTTCCATGGCGAAGGGAACACAGGAACACACCGGTGCTCGGGAGGGAGGGGGACGCCGCCTCGCCAGCACCAGGTGCCCAGAAGATAATACAGACAGCCCAGCGCAGCCTAGCACTGTGTCACGTAGCAATCTCGCGTCTTGTGTCACCACCCAAGCCTTGACGTCACTCCGGGGGACGACGACATAATAACCCATAAATCCCCCACCCCCATCCCCCAGGAATGAAGTGATCCGGGGGACGGTGGCAACCCCAGGAAGAGATGCAAGTGGACTTTTCCTGGAGAGGCGATGGATGACACAATCCACGGAATGGGGTGGTATGACCCAGAAAAACACTTAACCCCTTTTGGAACAGGGTGATGTACGTGAGTACACCCTTAAGGACGGCGAACCCCTCTCTGAAATAGAGTCACACGACCCACTGAGCACGTTGAATAGGCCTCTGGTATACGACGACCTAACGCTCTGTGAGCTATGAATTATCCTCGTGGAATTTGGTGACGTAACTACTTTAATCCAATCCCCTACGGCAAGGGCTCTTCCCCTCTATGTTGTATGATCTAAACCCTGTAATACGGTGTTCCAGCCCCTTAAGTAATTAGACTTAACACTTGGAATATGGTAGTCCAGCCCCTTGAGTAATCAGACGATCCCTGGAATAAGGAGTTCCAGCCACTTGAGTAATTAGACTTAACAAACTGGAATACGGCGTTCCAGCCCCTTGAGTAATTAGACTGAAATCCTGGAGTATGATGTTCCAACCTCAAGACTTGTTAGCTGTTACCTTAGGCACCGAGGCCGGTGACGGACAGTCCACCTGACCTGACCTGCATTCCTTTCCCTCCTTCAACCCTTCTCTCCTTCCCTCCGCCTATCCCCACCAGGCACACACACACACACACACACACACGCCAGCACGTCTTCAAGATCGTCCATCAACCTGCATAATGTTTCTACTCCAGCTTCTAAAACTAACAAACCACAGGCATAAAACTTAAACTGGTCAAACACGCTCTCGTTTCCTGTAGAGGCAGTGGCTGTAAAAGTATGTACGTATGTATGTTTGTATACGGCAGCGCTGGAATCCAGTCCCCTTCCACAGAATGACTTTTGATCGTTTTAATCACCTAAAAAACAACAAGCAATCAGATCTACTAATCCCGCGCGCGTTGGATTGTGTGGTATGTATGAGACACTTGACCTACACCACACACTCTTGCCAATCGTCGCTTACATTTGGAGAGCCGCGCCCTCCCCACCATCGCCACTCAAGTTCTAAATCGCTTTGCAAAGACAACAAATAAGAGAGACCGGTTAAAATAAACATCTCCAAACGTCAGCAGCAGCAGGAGGTGCAACGTACTGACTGACCCTAGAGAACAACACACCCAGAGAACGGCCACGAAGACCACCACCACCCCAAGAGAACCGTTGAAAAACTATAGTTCGAACTGACAACCTCTACACCGAGGGGGAACTACGGCCCCGAACTGACTATATTTTCCCCCTCCCAGTTGATGGCGGGAAACGGGGACAAATTCAGTCATCCCAGGATGATCACGCCAATTGCCATCGTTACTTACAAGTGTTGCTGAGCGCGCGGGAAGGAGCTACTGGGATGATCCTTGGACCCAGTGAGTACGACGACCCACGCCACCATCACCACACCCACCACCTCCCGCTTGGACCCACCCCACCGCCACTTCTAAATGGGACCTCTGTACCGCCTGGACGAGTGACGTGGGGCACATGTTTACAGTGGTCAGCTGATGGGGCAATGAGCCCCCCGCCCCCGAACACGGACCCACACTGCAGTCAGATGCCAGCGACTGATAACCCATCGGTGTCAAGATGGTGCCGGCGCCATGACCGAGGAGCCAGAAAGTCCGCCAAAAAAAGAAGTGTAAAACAGTCATGTGTCTCCTCAGCCGGTGTGTGTGTCCTCACATGATGGAGGATCAATGACTGACTCTCAAGAAGTAGAACTAACTCTGTCTCTCTCAGTGCCTGGAGGTCAACAAGAGGTCGTGTGTTTTTTTATCATTCACTTGTGTTAGTGCTTCTCTAACCTCATTCGGTCGGTCTCAGCACTTGCGAGGTCAACAAGAGGTCATGTGTTTTTATGATTCAATTCTCAAGAGAGACGAAAGGTTACGATAATAGTCGACAGGTCTTGAGGACAAAGTGGGACGGTAAAAGGAATCGGGAATTATAAAGAAAAAATTAACCACTAACAAAGTGGTGTATATGTCTTACGCGTCCCTGACACATAAACTTCTCCATCCTCCAACCCTATCGCTGACCCTACCTCCAACACCATCCGAGGCATCTCCACCTACTCTCGCCTCTAAAAAAAAAAAGTTCCGACAGCCCCTTCTACTGTAACAACCCGTTCCACAACGCTTTTTTCAGCTCCAAAACAATCAACGTTCAGCTCTAGCAAACCTCTACAACTCGACAAGAGAGAAAGAGGTCCTCTGCAACACCAGCCTCTCCTCCAGGAGCCAGGCATCTTCTGCAAGTGGAGGGGCCACGTATCGTCTGCCGGGGATCCAGTGCCCCTCCCTTCTGCATGACATGAGCCTCTGTCACACTGAGTCACGACCCAGTGTGTTCTCAGCTATAAGATGACCCTGTGTGTGGGTGTGTGTGTGTGTGTGTGTGTGTGTGTGTGTGTGTGTGTGTGTGTGTGTGTGTGAGAGTGAGTGCGAGCGAGTGTGTG
>JAUUDW010653284.1:0-10566 GCA_032361385.1 Panulirus guttatus | reverse complement strand
GTGTACCTACCTAACTACCTACGAACCTACTGACCTACCTACCGACGACGGGTTGCCATGATGGCGGGGCTAACACGTAGCGCGCATCGCACAACTTGTTTGTTGGGTGATGCGGTTTCCCTCGCTAGCCATTTTCCTCCACTCATCACACGTCTTGCCGCTTCTGTGATGACTTTATGTTTTTCCCCAGCAGCTGCTGCGCTGGTCTGCTGGCGGCTCATCTGGTACTGTCTTCACCATGAGTCTCTTTCTGAATGCGTCTCTCTAGTCAGCCCATGAAAACTTCGTTTTAGTAAGACAAAAGAACTGGGGAAGAGATAGGGATTACGGCCCAGAGGAGAGAGAGAGAGAGAGAGAGAGAGAGAGAGAGAGCCGTGGTGGAGGGGTTGGGTGGTGGGTTGGGTGTGGACCCCCTGGCAGGTACACCAGGCTCGGAGTGTTGCCTGTGTCTTGATACAAGGTAGATCTGCCTCCCGCCTCGGAACCCACTCCTTCCTGGCAGGTACCGTGTCAGCCGGGCTTCCATGTACAGTGAAGTGAATCGTATCTCTCACACAACAACTGATTGTGAGCTAAGTGTGTTATATGAGAAACTCTGAGAGTTATATTCAAGAATGATATACGATTTCATTCAGCTGGTTGGAGGGAAGGACTGAAATAATCTTAAGAAGCAATGTAGTTCGTGTTTACGAGTGGCACAAACAGACTACCTTGCCAAAAGCGGCAGGAAGTGTGAAGCGGAGGTCAGCCGTGCCTCGACCCGGACCCTGGGTCGTAACCCCTCCTAGGAAGTGTCTCAAGGTAGGGCTACACTACACTCACTATCAGACGAAGACACTGGTAAAGCACGATAAAAGATGTTAAGTTATTACGTATACCTGAGAGTCACACTGAGATTTGGTTCGAAATGTCCTATATTTCTTTTGAAGCAGATCAGGTTAAGATTTCTCTCAAGGTAAATAGTTTCTTCGAATAATGACTTTCACTAGGGCTACCAACTGTCTCGTGCATGTTAAAAAGGTGCATATCAAGGGCTGTTTACTGCTGTCATGGGCAACAGCCTTAAGTCTGGCGCTGACTGTCGTCTCACGGGCGCCCCTGACCACACCTGAACCGAACCCTGTCTCGAGCGGCTGAGACTCAGGTTTGTACAGATTGTACCAAGCGCTTAATAACCTTTGTCCCACACTATACGTCTGGGAACAATAAATAAATCAAAGAGTGAGTTAGATGATGGAATGAAATGCCAGAATGTAGTACTGGAAGTGCTATGATTGCAGTGGTGATATTGTGGCTGTGGTGGTATAGTAGCTGTGGTGGCGTGGTAGCTGTATAAATAAATGTTTACTCCTCACATCACAGTCCAGCCCTGCCTTTCTCTCCAGGCTTCGATGCGTGTCGTTCACATATTCGTCCTGGCTGGCCACGAGCCCACACGTTGATAACACAACACCTGGACGATAAATGGAACCGTCTGTCACATCCCAATATGGAGATCTGATTGGCTGGACACCTGTATGGTTCTGCTTGTCACAGTCAGCGTTAGTAATCTTGGCTTTGTAGACATGTAATGTACATCCGTATCAATCCATTCAGTATTGCCGCTGAACTAATTAACATGACTTAATTGCACATGTATGACAGTAATCTATTGATAACTGAAAACCAGTTTTACATATCCTTGTATATGATCAGGAACCTGACACCACAGATGTAGTCTTGTAAATTAACATAAATATTATTGTTGCTATTGTTGTTGTTGTTGTTATTGTTGTTTATGTAATACTGATATTTACAATAACCATAAGACTCCTTGTCAAATACAGCGGTCTGTCTAGTATTTTCTCACACCTCATCAGACCCGATAAGTTCGAACAAATATAAAAAAAGCGGAGGACTGTTGAGATTTTGTGGAGAAAATAGAGTAGATTACAAATCAGACGGCAACGCCAGAACTTCAACTTAAAGTAACTTGAGCAGTGAAGCGACTTCAGAGGGAGATGACACTGAACGCCATCTCCGCTTCCCAAAACAAGAGTCCAAAACAATAGTCCATTTTCCCCTTGCTGTCCTGTGATATCTGCTGACTGCTTCTTATACTCTGGTTGAGCCTTCTGGCAGTAAGAGGCCTTCCGGAATCCACAACGTTCTAATTCCTTACATTACACAACGCTTATTATCCTCCTGAATATTCACACCACGACACCTCATGGCTTTTTTCAGTCTGTCCTTCAGTCTTTTCGCCCTCCCCGTTGCCCAGTCTGTCACAGAGAAACAGATCATCCGTCAGGTTTTCTGTACTCATCCCCTCCACATGTCTGAACCATTTCAACACACCCTGGTCATAATTCTCAGTCATACTGTACTGACCACCACAACTCCCTTTTAGTAACACCATCTTTTCTCACATTATCAGGTCACCTCGCACAAGGCACTAGATATTCACTACGTCCACCCTCTGTCCCCTCTCCCACTTTGTGACTCAGTTCAGCCACCGTCCTACATCTAGTGCCAAGTCTACTCCCAACTACCTGAAACGCTCCATTTCCTTTTGCTCCTCCCCATTCGAAGTCTCACTCAAAACACCTTGTCTCGCCTCCCAGCTACATGTTTTTTTACATTACTTTTGTTTACGTTAACTCTTAACTTCCTCATTTTAAATTATCCCACAAAATCAGACACGAATCAGACTCTAAGATTTCTCCCTCAATTCTGCCATCAGAGCCGTGTCATCTGCAAACAGAGACAGACTCGCCTCCCTGGCACATCATCCCTAGCTTATTTTCGACCCACCTCTAGCTCCAGAACCCTCAAAGTTACCTCTTTTATCACTCTGTCAATAAGAAGAGAGCCACTGTTGTACCACACATCCTTGAGACAGGCCCACCTTCACCTGGAACCACTCATCCTCTCCGTCCTAATAGCCTTATTCTCTCGTTAGAAACTCCTCGAGGCATTTCGTAGCTTTCCTCCTACGCCTCGTAACTCCTTCCCAGAAGCTTCTCTGTCAACTGTGTCAATCGCTTTTTACGGGTACATAACAGATCTCACATACAAATTTCCGTCTCCCCAGGTATTTCTCGAAGAGATTATTCCATTGCGGTGTAACCACAAGCAATCGGAAACCAATAACACTAACGAATGCACGAAATCAGCCAAACTCATCATGCGTAACAAGAACAATGCCTCTCGAGATATCCTGATGAAAACCAATACAGTTAACCAATACCGCTCTGTGACTGGGAACTGCGCATCCCAAAACGTCTGTTATGTTTGATAGACCAGATGCGCCCAAGGGCGACGCCTCATCCGCCACCTGGACGAGGGAGCACTGAAGCAGCACCAGTGAAGGGAACATACGTACTCTGAACCTCACTGTAGATATCATGGACAGAAATGCCTCTACCATTGCGTCAGGCATGGACAAGAGGTGCCTACTGGTACTGGAAGCTGTCCACACACGTGATAGAGTCCAGCCATCGAAATGCAGTCGAACGTGGAGGCCACATTCATCCAATATGATGGTCAGCCAGTGACGCGGCGAGTAAACAAGCTGTCCATACCTGACGCGATGATATAGGCTATTTTTCTTATCTAAAGCACCGACCCCTTCCCATACAGAATGTTAATAAGAGGGAGTTAGGCTATTGAGTGAGGACACATCACCTGACCCCTGACATGTTCCCCACTCTGTTCTTGACGAGCTCCTCTTTTACACCCTTCGCTAATATTCCCCCACCCAGCCTTGAACGACTATATCAACTTCTATCTGTGATTTTCATTACATTTCCAGCTCTACCTCCTGCTGATGTAGAGGTTAGTTTAGCTTTTATATTGTGCACCTAACATTCACTCCAAGATGCCTAATGCATAATATTTCACGCATACTAGCATGGATATTGAAACTTTTATATACTGTGATACACCAACTGGAAAAATTAACCATGAAATGCTCAAATTTGACTGTGGGAATTGAGGTCATTAAAAGAGCAATGGTGGAACAAGACATAAAGAGGAAATATGATAGTGGAGACCACACAAACTTGGACAATTTCTATGGTAACTTAGACTAGGATGTGGAGTTAAGTTGCCACAACCTTGAATACAGAGGGAATGGTAAGAAAGTGGAAAGAACAGTTTGACAAATATGTCAAAAAGCAAAGGAGCTTAGAGATGTGAAGTGGTGAAGATATAGAGGGCACTCCAGCCAGCCACCACTTTCAATGTATAGGAGAGCACAAAATGAGTATTGCAGAATAAGAGAGGAGGAACAAAAACTTTGGTAATCATGGACAACGCAAGAGAAAATCCGAGAATTTTCTTAATATTCGTCAGGAGTCAGTTGTCAGTTAAGTGACAGCTTATCAGGCTAAAGGATTCAGAGGGAAAAATCTTTAGATGAAGATGTAAGGATATGTGAGGAACTGAATGACAAGTTCAAGCGTTTTCACAGTGGAAGACACTATAGCCCTAGTACCTTCTAGCTGGGTCATATTGTAGTACGTGGAGTCTAATATAGATTAACTTGGGAGGGACTGTTGTTAGTTCCAGTTAACAACACATATCAGTCTTTTTTATTCTAGGGAGCACCACTCGCCACGATAAAATGTCTGTCAGTTGTACAAAAGTTCCATAAAGCTTTCTTTGTATGATCAGCGATGCTCTCCGCAAAACTTTGCTAATTTCACGTGTCTGTAAGATGGTGTCAAAAGTTGGTGATTACTTAATAAGACCAGATATCGAGATATCCAATTACAAGACACAATAACCGAGATGTTCGTAAGACACAGAAGTAAGTCTTGTTATAAGTAGTAACATTAATCTAAGACGAATTATACAACAAATCAATTTGTACTAAAAATTCCAATGTCTGTGACACTTGCATCATTCCAACGATTGGATAATGTAACGAAAATGTTAACCTATGTAAAGTGCCCCAGGACCATCATCTGAGTAAATATATACAACTCTGAAATAATAGAACAAAGCAATAAGATATTCATATTCATAAGCCCAACAGTAGTTCAGATTTCTATTGTAATTCTCGGTAACTAATTCGGTGCAACACGTTTTACAAGTAATGTTTATTTTGCAGTGAGTAAATAGACAAAAAAGAAAAAAATGAAAAAAAATTGAGTTTTGATATGGCTTGCCTCTGCATGATTCATGAACTTGCATGACCATATCTGTCCCTAGAGAAGGAAGTCAGTATCCACATCTCCAGAAAAGACCAGGAGACATGCAAGAGATTTGACAGACAAGAAGCCGATGCCTTGAAACCCCCGACTCCCCAGCCTAGAGCCGATGTGTAACACAGAGTGGGAGTTTCTTCTGACACCCTCCTCTCTCCACGAAAGCTGAGTATGGAGTGCGAATTACTGTGTTGTCTTACGCTACTTCTCATACAAGAACCCCGAGTATAACCAATGAATGAATGTTCCTAATGTTACTGCAACATTTGCCACTACTTCCCACACCAGATACTGGGAGGTTGGGCTTCATCCGTCCCTACTTCCCTCACCAGGTTCCCTGTATGACCAGATCCTGAGAGCCACAGCCTCATCCACCCCAGCTCCCCACACCAGGCTGCCAGTATAGCCTGGTGGTGGAGGTTTCTACATCGTCTCCTGGTGTGAGGAGGAGAGGAGTAAGGGAGAGTTACTCCCGCTTCAGGTCATAAAAGGGTCCCTTGAGTGGGGGAAAGTGAATGGTATAGCAGTAACTTTCCTTCCCTGCTCACACTGTGACTCTGATGTGATCACTGCTGGGATCGAGGGCTTGACCGTCGCTACTGCTGCAGGAAAGATAAAGTTAGTAGAGGGATATTCTGTATCTATGGAGGCTCACCTGGCACTGGTTCTATAAAGGCTGCTTCCCTTTTCTTTCTCTCCTAGAGTACTGTGTCAGTATTAATGCTGAATTGTTCTGCCGAGTTGTGATGTGATCCTGATGAAAGAAGAATACTTTTATGCTTAATATGTCATAATAACTCATGCAGATTCGTGTAGAGATATGACAATCTGTTGAAAAACTGAGTAAGATTAGAATGAACGTCACTGGACTTAAATCTCTGCAGTGACTATTGCATCAGGGATCATTCCTCTAGAGTATTCTTTTCTTAGAAATGTATCCACTCAATCATCAGATTCCTACCGTAAATCCTTTAAACCTCTTAAAGTTGTTATTCACCTGTTTTAATTGATATATTTCAAATGGCTCTCATCTTTCTTCGAGAACTTATCTCTTAGTGGCACTAATCAAATTGTCTGCCTTGATGAGAATCGCATCAGCATCCACTGTAATTAGAGCAGCCATCCCTGTAGTGGAGTAAGATGATATCATGCTCTTCCTTTCTTCAATGTTCTCTCGTGTAATCTCAGGAAATTAGTTTCTTGACGGTTAGTCAGTGTAAGAATGTAATCATGATTACATGCTACATAAGATTTGTTTATGTGATCACATGGGAGAGCTCATTTGATGACCAACCTCAGTCTGCCTCCTTCCAAGACGAGGCTGATCAGCATGCAAATAGCTATTGATACTCTGTGTTGTAATCCGGAAAAACTCTCAGATAATCATACTGGACAATGTATCAACTGTTGATCCTAAGCCAATCAAAGGCGCTCATCTCGGGATAACTTTAATCAGTCCTGGTATCATAATCAAGATTTGGCAAATTCATCAATTTATTTTAGTGATAGTGAGGATGGAATAGTGTTTGTATAATAGCTGTTCTGTACCATTGCGTCTGGACTCCACTTGTGTCCTATCGTCGTTCTTAACAGGTTATATCATAGTGGAATACCTTCCAAATTCTATGTTCATGAGTTATAAGTCAATTATCATATATTTGGTACAGGACACGTCCAAGATCCCTTAAAGAGAGGAGAAAACCCATACAAGGACACATGGTTACACAAAACCTGACACACACACACACACACACCACACACACACACACACACACACACAATATCACACGCGAGATGGAGACCCATAAGAGTAAAGCCCTCTACCCATATAGTACAAATAAATTAGCGAATACGAACACGCATACTGGCTTTTGTGGACCTGCGGTTGGCTATGTATATATGGTTGGTCGGACTGCGAAGTCATTTTATTGTTGGTCTCTTGGTAAGGAGAAAGGGTCTTCATCTCCCATTCCCTGGCTCTGTGGCCTTGAAGATCAGTGCTTTCTCCCCAAACTGGAACCTGTGGGAAGTAATGTGCCTTGTTCCTCTTGCTTCACTGTTGAATGAGTTGCGCTTCCAGGATCCAGCCTTACCACAAGCCAGGTGAAGGCCAGGTAATCCTTTTGCCCTATGATTTCCTTCCTGTCCTTGATTTCCTGTATTGAGAAAGTAGTCCAGTGAATATCTCAAGAGTTCCATCAGTGTCACTCCTCTCAGTCTGCCTCTGAAAGTCTGTCAGAAGATATTTCGCTGCCTTCCAAGTTCCCTAAGAGCTACATATTTAAGCAATCTGATTCGGTGTTCCATGTATGCTGATCAATTAAGAAGCATGGATTTCTCTTTCAGGAAGAGCTCACAAACCTTCGATTTTGAAAAGAAGGCTTATGATCATATTCGTTTAAATCATAATCGTCACTGTGATAAGCGTTATTCTTTCCTCTCTGTCATTTCATGGAGTCTTTCATAGGCAAACGTATAGGTCGCTTTAGTTCATCCTTTACTATCACTATAAGTGAACAGATTTTCATTCAGCTGGTTGATAAGGGAAATCTATAATGTTCCAGTTGGTCGTTGCATCCCTTGTAATTAAATCTGAAGATTACTTCTTATGAATCTTTACAGTGAGTCAGGAATATTCTCATCATATGCAAAATATTGTCTTCTGTACATACAGAACATACAGTTCCGAGTGCCTCTGACATCACTCATATACATCCTTAACACATGCCCAATGGGTTAAAGTGAAACAGGAGTTTCTACATTTACGTAGTCGCTACTAAACATTTTGAGGAGGATATGTGGTTGGTTTGGTCAAACTTGATCTATACATCCTCCCAGAATCTTATTTCCTGATCTTTATAATGGTATTTTAGTACACGTTTTCTGTTTTTAATGTAGACTCTTCCTGCCCTCGGAAGATGTAACAGTATGTCCCCTTATAGGGTTAGTGCGTACTTCATGGTGAATACTCTTACAGAATATAGTCAGAGCCCCCACTCTGCACTTTCAGTCGTCGAGAATTGCTTTACAGTCGGATGATCAGTTCTGCGCTAATCCCTGCTTACGGTCGTGTGAGATAGCTCGACTTAAGTATCTTTGAGTTTAAGTGATGTTCCAGACGTGAGTGTTGGAGAAAGAGTGTGTTTATAACTCTTGCCTCCAATGTGTGTGTGTGTGTGTGAGTATTGTTGTCAGACTGTGTACCAGTGTGTCTCTGTGTGCTCGCCTGGCCTAAGGAGCATTTCACATTTACGTGATGAAAAGCAGCTTTTCATACCTGACTGAACAATGGGTGAAGTAATTTAGCCCTGAATTAATCTAACCAATTTTTCAACAAGCACTCATAATATGCATATATGTAACTGTTCGCGTGAATGGTAGCCAAGATATGCACTTTAGCTGGTGAATAACTGGTCGACTTTGATCTGCATCGTAATGGCACTGTGCAATTAACACGTCGCTACTTCTTATCATATCCATTGGTACCACGTCAAGCCGTTCACTGGTCTAGTCTTCCCAAATATCGAACTAAAGCCCACCACTGTTCATTGTGCCATAATGGCTTTAAACATGGACGAAGCTAGTCCCTCTAAAGCATTGTGCATATAATGGTTCATTCGTCTCACTACAGCAAGTTAAGCCTTTGTGTATGTGATATATGAATCACTGACAATGTCAGTTAATATATTATTGCCATTCACGAAGTGAACATTGAAAAGAAAATATTCTACGTTGAGGATGATTCATTCTAATCATTGAGACTTGCCAGCAAGGAAGACTACGTAGATAAACATGTGAATTATTAGCAACATAGAACTACAAGATGTAGTACGTGCCAGCTCAACACTGCAGGGATTTATATCTTGGTGCAGCTGGCAACACGAAGTGGAACCTCAGTTATATATGAAGGCACAGTTTGATGGGTTTATTTGCATGTGAATGCTCTCTGCCTAGTATATTTCCCTGAGCAACACCTATTGATACAGAAAATACGGAAAATACAGCCAGTAAGTTGTCTGGAAAGTCTGAATAAACATTTGTAATCAAAGTTCTCAAAGTTTGGCTTCTGGGAGTCTAGACTAACACTGGCGACAAAGCAACCCACTTAGATATACTGATGGCTGCTTTTACGTTCCATGAAACTGTGTTGATCAGGATGTTGTTGTTCCCGTGTGGACCACAGGATGAGGATAGTCTGGTTATATTGTAAAGGTCTAGAACGTTAAGAAGATAAATCTAGAAGATAAACTAATGGCCATATACTGTGAAGGCTGTTCGTAAACAGGCCATCTATCCTTGTAATATACGTTTCATCTTAACAAAGCAAACAAACTATGGCACTACTGGATTTATTGAAGACACGAGTATCTTATCAGCACTGTATGATGAATATTACCTACTCTCATTCAGGGTCCATGTAATCTGACACTGTTCTTCGTGAGAGTTCGTATCAGTAGTTACGTCGCTGAACGATCAAAAGCTTATTAGAAATCAGTAAAGAAGCTTTCTTTTGTAATAGCTTAAAAGTTCGTTGACTGAGTGATGAAGAATCAGTTTATATTCCACCTCGACGTCCGTCTACGAGACAATAGAAAATATGAATAAGGAAAGAAATGTATAAAGGTAATACCAGTAATTGACAGATACTATTTCTGCCAACGGCTGGTATCCATAATGGTTATAAAAGAGCCGTCTCAACATTCACAACACCGTAGGAGGCTCTGGGAGAAGGAGGCTCAATGACCCCCCAATCTCCTTTCAAGAATCCCATTTCCCGTTTGCACTGGCACTGTGTCACGCCTCTTGATGTTCTAAAGCAGTTGATTACCCTGCGGGCCCGGGATCTCTCGTGCACAGGTGTAGATAAGCCTTGGTAATGAGTCAAACCAAGGCACCAAAACAAATGACAAAAGAAACGTTAAATGTAACTTCCTTAACCTTAATCCACAGGGAAGGAAATACTAATAACCACGACCGAAAGACATTTCAAACAAAATTCCAAGATCATAAGACAATAATCGCCACACAACAAGACGTTAACACAGTTTCCTGCTATGGTTCCTGCCCAACCAAATAACATTTGCTGAATTCAATTACTCCATTTGATTACATATTCCATCTAGGATTTGGCTCCAATTGTTCTGGACCTTATCACACTTCCAAACCCTTGCTCTCTGATTCCATGTTAGCTGAAGAGGCGACATCCATTAAGAACATTCAGCACACCACCCAAACATTGCCAGTTATGTGTGATATAAACCACACATTTTAGTTTCCTATAAAAGTGACTCCTAGAAGAAAGTATATACATTTTCATTATTAGTACTTTTGTTATTATTTTTATTATCATTATTATTATTACTATTATTATTGT
>JAUUDW010653274.1:0-10567 GCA_032361385.1 Panulirus guttatus | reverse complement strand
GGTCGGGAGTCTCCTCCCAGACGCGTCTCCGCTGCAGAGCTCCTAAAGCCACATTATGGGACACATACGTACGTAACGGTAATGTACGTGGTTTAAGAATCATACTAAACACCTGAAAATGGTGCTGAAGACTTTTTTCTTTCGGTTGATGGATGTAGTTTGACGTTGACGGCCTTTTAATTTCCACGGCTGTTGATAGGCCTAAAGCCCAACCAACCCAAATAGAGTCATGTTTATAGAGATGTCATGGTGGGTAGCTGGGATACTACTCCACTGTTTGGACTGGCAACACGTGTGCTCCATGGGGTCCAATATTATGTTTACTGTTCTTTACTCTTTGAACCTGAAACGCATTTTATTACCGAGTGAATCTTTCGGCAACTAGAACTGTAGATTTGATATAGGAAAATAAGTCAGACTGAATAACTGAATGTAAAGAAGAGGGACATGATGAGAATAAGTTCCTAGGTATGAGCGAATGATAGGATTAGCTGCAGGGACGGGACTCAGGCTGAAGAATTTGGGAGGGGTTTGTTGGAGGGTGTAACAAACGCTTCGCCACTCGTATTCAAAGTTTATCCACACACCAACTACACTGCCAGTGCAAACCAAAATCGCTCATATTTCATGGGTGTTTCTACGGCGCAAAACTAAGCAGGATTTCTACTAAGAGATAACAATACAGACCATCGATCTGTAAAGATAAAGATAGAACTATCATTTCCGGGTGATGAAAATAATGATGGTATTACCATCACCGATCGATGAGAATGAATTCTGCTTGAAGATGATTTCCTTCAAGAAGTCTTATTTACGTAATCGAACTGTTCCCGCCCTTGTCATTCTGTCTGTTTGTCGACCACCACCCACGAATATATCTGTACGTTTGAAGGACTTATAACATTCTTGTTTATTGAGGAATGTCCTTAGCTGAGTGGTGATGCCGTTGCCTCAGAGGCACGAGTTCGTGTGTTCGAATCATCACCTTGGGTAGGGAGCTACTACTTAGAAATTTCATAATACTCTAGATTGGGTATGATGGAAGTGACACTATTAATTATGTAGTAATTATATCCTTATTCTATATGGGGTTCTAATCAAATTCTAAATTACGTCACGAAAGTCTAGCCATTTGCATGGATATCAAAACATTGCCTAGTCGGACGAACGGTTGTTTAGTGTGAGGTTAAACCGCCGGGTGTGTTGCGTTTCCCATCTGTTTATTTTTCTAACTACCTGGTAACGGCTGAGTGTATATAGGAGCTGGCTGCCTCGCCTGGGCTAACAGACCTTATACAGTTTCTTTCAGTGTTTTGTTTTTATATGATCTGTAAGCATTTGAAACATTTGTCTAACACTGCTGAACACCCGACAATTGAAGTCGAAACATTATCACCATATATCGTTCAAAAAGTAACCTGTGATTAACAGACATTTTGACTTTACAAAACTCGACATATCACCTATGATTAGGTCAAACATCATGGCCAAACAGCACTGGACGTTCATCCATAATTAGATGAAACATCATGGACTTATACAACCTTTAATTAGTTGAAACATCATGGTCATATAATCTACGATTAGTTGAAACGTTAGGGCAAAACATCATTTGACACATCACCAATAATCAATTGAAACCATGAGCATACAAGAAGACATAATAATTATGTTACAGTATTTACCTTCCGCCGGCCTTGGTAGTGGAAGCCATCAGCCACGAGTCTCATAACACAAAATTAATGACTTTCCAAATTTTCCACACAATCACTGCTATAATCATGTTTTCCATGTATTTTCTGAAAGTTGTATGGTACTGAAACCATTTATCATTATTGTATATAGGAATTTTTCCCCACAGATTTCACTTAATAGCTATAATCACTACTTGTGCCATATATATCGCAGTGATAAACTAATATTGCCACTGCTTTGTTCGCTAATCACTGCCACTCACAAGAGTGGATGCTACACTCGTATTCAACCTTTTTCCAACCTAGCGAAGTCAGTTTACAAACAAAACCTAATCACTTGATTTTCCGTATGAAATGTACCTCACTGTATCACCGGAAGCCAATCTGAATTCCTTTGATAAGTCACTTATTTAATAAAAGGTTTTTGATAAGAATCGAATCACTTGCTCAATAATTTTCCCGTGATTAAACGACATATGTCCTAACCAGAGTGAAGAACACGGTGACAGTCCGTACGTGTCCTTTCTCCCTCTTGCCTCATTAAGCACGAAGGGAGGACTGACGTGTCCACCTCGTCCTGTGTGCTGGACGGGGAGCCACGTAACAAATGGATCAGAACGAGCAGTTTGACAGTCGAAACGGCAGTTTCACTGGGATGTATTGGCGAATAAAAGAATTGATTTCTGTTGTAGGTACAAGGGTAACATTGTGAAACAGAAAATGGTATTTTTTTCTAAGGTTATAGATCATATGACTGGTAGGCTTTAAGTAACGTAATGCAGATAATACCTGTGGTTTTATCTGCATCTGTTACACACAAGATTGTGTTTTCACTTAATATATAGATATTTGTGCAGACACGCAACGGATGTAAACACAGGCGAGGCTAGTGGGCGGGGCTACGATCGCCGGCATACATACATACTGCTGCTGTGGCCGGCATACACTTGCGTGGCGTGTGACGGTCGTCTGTGAAGGCTGTCATGTCATCATGCCACGTCCGTCTCTGTCACGACATGACAAACCGATGCGGCGTGTGCCTCCCTGTCGATCCTGGGAGGCAAAATAGAATATTTTTAATGCATTCTTTGAGGTAAAGGAAACGGCCTTACATTGCTATATTGGAATTCTGAAACAAAAAGTTTTTGTTGGCCTGAATTCCTTGTCATTTTTATTCAAAAGATACATTTCCTTTAAGACCTAAGACTGTTATTATATTTTTGATAAATAAAATTCTGAGATCGAAATGTTGCTTTGGGGCTGTAATGTTAACGTAATTAAGCTTTGACATAATTGGATGTTTGATATATTACGTAATTATTCAGTATTCACCGTTATTTCCTATCGGCCAGAGGAAGCATTATAATTCAGGGCATCAATAAATGTATAAACTCATTTCAATCCGTTATATTTCAAATCTGAAAAAAAACTATGAAAAATTAAAGCTAACCCTCGTAGAAAAACAATTTTAGGATTAGTGTATAGGTCTCCTGCACAGACACCGGAGGTAGGCAATAGACTCTTCGATCAGTTAGCAGAAATTCTTAATGAGAATAATTCGGTCACAGTTAGAGATTTTAACTCACCGGTTTCTAAGTGGGGAGAATCCCTTTCCATTAACTCTTGGCCTTTGGAACTGAAGCTTATCGGGGAAATACAGCTTGTAACATCAGCTCCCTTATGTACATTTCTATTTTATGAAAGATAATGCATGGGAATTAAAACGGCGATATTGTGAAAATGAAAGACTGAACATTATTAACCACCCAAACGGCGATATTGTGAAAATGAAAGCCTGAACATTATTAACCACCCAGAGCATGATGGTGCAGCCTCAGAATACAACGGCACTACCTTTGATCACGACGGTAGAGCCCTTGAGCACGGCGGTATGAACCATTGATGTGATGGCCAGTGCTGTCGTACAGAAGAAGAATTGTATTGTCGCGCACAAGAAGGTAAACTGCAACGTAAGTCCTCTTAATACAAGGACCTTCCTCTCGAATACCATGATAGCATAAACGTACTAAACATAAATACTGCAATAGTATACGTAACATAGATTGTGTAAGTACAGATATGGTAAACCAAAATAGTGGTGAATCGTCAAGTAACTGGAGTAAAGAGAACAGCCCAGCCAATCTTCCAGGCTTTGACCGACGCTCTCCCTGATTTGCTTTGGCGAACGTCCTCTCGTCTTGCCATGTATCTGGGGGGGCCAGTGAGCACTAACCAGCCATATCGAAGAATCTCGCGTGATATATGAGTCCTGTATATTGCTGGTTATTCTTTCCCTTTTCTTGAGTCATGTGATGCGGGAGTCGTGAAATGTAATGGAGCACGACGAATACTAGTTAACATGTTCTTACTAATATTAACAAGGAAAATAGGCACTGAAATTGGCACACCCCTTCGCATGTGTTAACGATATGATCACAGTAATGTGGGAGCTCGTTTATGCTAATGATCATCGTAAGATTGATTTCATGACGGGGAATTAATGACACTGCTCATTAACGGGTCTGTACCCCCCCCACCCACCCAGCCGCCTAGTGATGAGGGCAGTTCGGATGTCGATCGATCAACCGTCAGGCAGTTTTAAGTAACTCCCTGCAATATCGGAACAGTTTTTTACTTGTTGGCAATACAGATATAATACTTTGTTATCATACGTAAACAGTGGTATACAGGCACTGACAGAATGCTAAATTAATGTAATCTCCAATAGCCGTTACAACTCGGAAAACAAGTAGAAATTGAGAACTGAATTTAAACTCTCCACATCAAAGATAGACCGACCTCAGTGAGCTGTCTTTTGATGTCAGTCCCTAAACTGTCAAGCATAAACAACTAAGATTAGACTGACAGTTCAGTGTCCATAGATGTTTCTATGATCAAAATAGATCAAATATCATAAAAGTATTCGAATGTTTAAAACGACGTTGGTATTCTGCCTTTTGCTTACGGTTTTACCAAGAAAGCCCATCACGGTTTTGTTTTAAAATATTCCAGAACCATATGCAGTTATACGTAATGATGTAGCACAATCTTTCTCATTCAACTCGCTTCTTTGACTTTTACCCTTTGACTTTTACCCCAATCTTGTTCGTTGTGGCAGAAATACCTCTGGGGGAGGGGGCTATACCTGTTAAAAGGTTAACTATTCGTTTTAGGGGAACCGTTAATGGTTTTCGACAGAAGGCTGCCTTGATATGCAGTTTATCTGAATTTCTATGAAGGTGGGAATTTGGCAACGTTGTTCTTTGAAAGGGGATGCTGCCATGTTGTAATAGAATGTCCATTTCATGGCAAGAATTCTACTACTAAGCATGTTTAGTTAATAATGTTGCTTTACCCTTCAAGCAATCATGCATCTATTAGTGTACATATTGAATGAAAAAAACAAGCCTTGTTTCTCCTGTACTGCTTATTAATATAGATGAAACTGCGAGATATGGTGTGAGACAACGATCATAACCCAGCCCTATAGTAGGGAAGTCTATGAAGACCATGGAAAATGAAGAGTAGAATATTAAAAAGAAAAAAAGTTTTTTTTTTTTCAAAGTGGGCAGGGCTTTGAACTGAAGGGAAATAGGTTTAAAACAATGAAATATAGTGCAACGAGAGACCTTACAACGCAACCTAAACTAACCTATTTGACATTACCTAATCGTAATCTAAGCCACGTTAGATTAACCAAGACCACTTTTACGAAAACCTCCACGTCCGCATACACCCGGCCACGTCTTACTAATCTCGCGTAAGCCGGTGTTGGTGTTATCTAAGAGTGATTTAAAAATTCTCTCTCAGTCATCCTCCCACAACAGACATCACGCGATCTAGGTACGTAACGTTAGATAAGTTTATGAGTTCGTTATTTCGCGAAATCAAACATAATGGTAACCAAATCTGAACCCCTAATAATAGGGCTGGCAGTGATCATTATGAAAATAATGTCAACAATTTGAAATAACGGAATCAGATTATGTTCTGCAGTTCACCATCTTACAAATTGCTCACATCAGTTAATGTTCCTTGCCTACATTATCTTGATTTTAAAAGTCAGTTATTTTAGTATGATAATTTTCATACCCCCAGCTACAAGCCATTATCTATAACATTTTCTTAAGAAAAGTAAGGGGACTCCGTGGTATTTGAAATATTGGAACATGTTTAAGAGGATGTCAGAACATAGTTTTGAGTTAAAGTATACTTGAAGTATTACGAAACTTTTTTTTGGATGTTATAAACTTGTATGTTTGACTCCATCTTGCCTGTTGCCATTGGCCTTTCATGAGTTATACACATTTTTAATGAATCATGATACACTGCATCAGCAGTTTCATACCTTCTTAATCCTAATACTTGAATAAAGCTCTCAATTAATCTAAAACCGTATTAATGTACGGACGGAATACATACCTTTCCATAAAAACTTGAAAAAAACATCTGGGTGATTTTGCTTTCGTCTTTCACAAAGGGCACAAGAGTGAGAGTTTCCACTCATTATCGTTTGACTGGATTTAATTTATGCCTTTAAATTTACTTCATCATACAGACGCCTTCATACCATCAGTTGAACCGACCCAACAGTTGGAGCCAGTAATCGTAGGGTTTCATTTAGCTTCCTCGTTTTTTCGTTTATAATCTTTGATTTACATAGGGAGGTGCCAAGCTATTGCGCATGCCCAGCTTAAGTTGGTGCATGCGCTCTTTCAGAAATTTGTATCGTTTGTGGGTTGATGGCTACTCAGGAGTCCTCACTGTCAGTGCTAACAGTCTGCCTTAGTAAGAGAAGTCTGCAGCCGTTTGAACCTGGATGAATTCTTTTTGACAGACTTTTCAGCGGGTTGCGTTTGGCTGTTGACAGAAGGTAAGTAACATTCTAATTACTTTTATCCTTGAGGTCCGGGTGCACAAACCTCCGACCCGCTTATGGTGGGGTAGAATAGATTGGATGGGTCGGGGACGGAGTAGGAGCCTTCTCCACTCGGCGGTTAAGCTAGTTGATTGGTTGAACCGTTTTAGCTCCACATTTTCCATGAACTTTAAAGCTCTTCCCACTTCTTTATTTCCTCTTTTATGGGTCGTTGGAATTTTATACTATAAAAAAGCTCTCTCTCTGTCAGTTCCCTGTCTGTAAACACGGCTAGAAAGTTGCCAGACGCAAGATAACTTCTCATACACATTTGGAGACATGTCGAGGAACTTGCGAACGAAACCCCATACACAGTTGTCAATAATTCATCCATTTTCTTGGCAGGATAGAAATTGCTGGCTGCTTGGGCGAAACATATTCAGGAGTATATTCTGTTGTTGTGCCGGAAGGCTGCGCTGGCAATGTAAGATATATAGAGGAGGAAAAAGGCAGGGGAAGTGTTGGGAACAATATCATGAACTACCATCCGCAATTCAAGGTGTTGTGACAGCGGAGGGAGGGAGTGATGGTGGCCAGGGAGTGGAGGGTATGGGGGAGGTTTTGGCAACCAGGTAAAAGGAAGGTGTGGTAGGCAGGGAAGGAGGGATTGTTGGTGAAGATGGAGATTGTGGTAGCCAGGAAGAGATGGAGGGAATGACGGTTGGAGTAGGAAGGAGTAATGGTGCTAAGGAAGAGTCAGGTGGCTAGGGATGGTGTGGTGGGCAAAGGAGGAGGGAGCGTAGGTGGTGAAGGAGGGTGTGACTTTAAGGAAAGGAAGGAGTTGTTTTGGTGGTGAGGGAGGGTATGGTGGCCAGGGAGGAGGGCGGGGAGGCAAGGAAGAGTGTGGCAGCTATAGGAGGGAGGGAGTGGTGATGTCGAGGTAGGGTGTGGTATCCAGAATGGGAGGGCGTGGCAGTATGGTATGGCATGGTATGGTAGCCAGAGTGATGAGAGAGGGTTTGGTAATCAGGGAGCGAAGGAGTGGTAGTGATGAGGGAGGGTGTTGGGACCAGGAAAGGAGGGCGTGGTGATGGAAAGGGAGGTTGTGGTAGCCAGGGAGGGAGAGTGTTGATGGTGAGGGACGGTGTGGTAGGCGGGTTGGAAGGGCCTGGTTGTGGTGTTAGGGTGTGGTAGACCTCCGAAGGATCGAGGAAGGAGACGAGGAGCCGGAAGGCCTTAATATGATAATCCTTTATAGCAGAAAAGGTGTTGCAGTCATCGAGATTCCCAGGTTTCTTTGTTTAGCAAGTTGAAGAAAGTCAGTTCCTTTGTCAAGGATGTGACGACTCCTGTACTTACCAGATCTTGAAGAGAATGTTAAGTATTCTTTTTTTGATATCAGAAAAAATATTTTGTAGCAAATTTTTATGATTGCAGCAGTTTTATTCCTATAGTGTAAGCTGAGTGATCCACACATAAAACAGAGCAATGAAAATGAACAGTTCTCTCGCAATAGGAATTTATCGTGGATGAATAATCATGGACAACACAACGCCAGAGAAAATGCAGACACAGTCAGGATGGAGTAATAATGTGATTAATGATTATTGGAAACCGATTCACTTCTTTCTCTGCATTAATATCGGGACAGAGGGAACGTGGCAACAACGTCAATATAACTGTGACAATAATCATGTTATCAGGCGCCGCTTCTCCCGTGTTTGTCTGAGCTCGCACAGCGGTTATATACAGTAGTATCCGATCACATTGATCACATATGCACAGGTTAGTGTTATTTTTGGTCGCGTCAGCGTGACGTAAGACGTGTTAGGATATGTCGTCCCTTGTTTATTTGTCTCGCAATACGACTCGTTCACCTTGAATGTGTCGATTTTTTTTCAGTTGATGTCATTGCAGTAAGGTCATGAAGGACATGAAAAGGTAAACTACTAGGAAGCACGTTTTAAATAGTGTAAGAATTCAGTTTAATATTCTTTGGGAAGGTACTGTACGCGTATAGATTATACATTGTTGTGAATAGGCTGCAGACGTTTGCACACTGGCAGGCTTCCTACCTAGTTTCATAAACTGCTTAAATTATTCATCGGTCCTTCACTGCTTTATGGTGTGACGGATACGCTCACATGACTACCCGATGAAGAGATAAACACTTCATTCATACATGATTAAGCTTAAGATTATACAGCAATGCCAGAAGACCAGAAGTGTTAAACGCAGTGGTAAAGTGCGTCACCATCTTGGTATCACTGAAACCTTTGAGAATCACGTATGATGTTTAGTAAGACATACTTGTTAGTCTTTTTATTGCCTTGTGGTCCTTTGTCTAGATGTTATTTATGAAAGAACTGTACACCCGAAAGAAATTTGTTAGTACTGGAAATATTTTACTTAACAGCTCGAGTATTGATAACCAGTTGTAACTCGAGGCTAGGACAAGAAAGTTGACGACTGTCATACATCTCCACGGTCAGGATCAATCACGCATAGTAAAAATAAATAAATAAATAAATAAATGAATAAAGCAATACAATTGTATTTCAGTGTCAAACAAGAGGATGGATAATTTGCAAGACTGTCACTGACCTGCATACTCCAGAATCTTCAACTGCTTGCACTCGAGTATTTCCTACCAAAATGTATAAAAGAACTCGAATATTTGGTTTCAGATATTAACGGAAAAAAATGTAGGCATGAATTGTCTTATGAAATACAATGATAAGAACCAGCAGTAAATTCGCATGTATATATTCTGTTTCTGTGCGTTCAAATAGAAATACGTAGTGCCGTCATCGAGTTCATGTGCATCAGCTGGACATTGTAGCGTTTCTGGGCACCAGTTGGACATCGTACTGTTCATTAGCATTAGCTCGTTATATTATTGTTCCTAATTATATTATTGTTCGTGATCATTAAGAGAATGGCTTATCTTACGTCAGCATTAGTTGGATATGGTAAATATTTGTAAAATATTTGTAAAACTCGGATTCAGTCCGGTTCACGCGTTGCGATTCATGAGGGCATTCTGTGGAGTACATAATTTGCTAATCAAATTAGGCATTTCCAGATGTAAGAATAAAGTTTCTTGTTTTACAGCTTGATTCGGTTTGTGTATCGACTTTACAAAGCGAATAAAACTGTAGAATCCGAACAAGCGCCAGGTAAATGTTTTTTGTCAGCCGTCCGTAGGTCGGTCAATTTTCTGATGTCCTCGCGACATTAGAAAAATGACGTCGGAACGCGACGCCGTAGGCGTCCCTCTTGTTCGTTTACTATTTGCTAGATTTCAAAGAAAACGTTACGAGTGCATTACTCAAATTGTCAACTGTTGACCGAGTGTTTTTGTCAGACAATTTCCCTCTGCTTCACAGCCATGCCCACTTTACGAAAACTTAAAATTGACGAAATTAAAAAGTGTTATACATAAAATCCCACACTTTATATCAACTCCAAACATTCTAAGGAATCCAGTGGTAACAATTACGTTCAATTCCATGATTTACAAAACACACGTCGTTTTTTACTTTAACCTTACATTACTTACTAGCAAATGAATTACCTTGTTATCTTAATCTATTGAGTTTTGGATGGTGCAAATATAGTCCAAGCTTGGATTACTGGACGGCAGCTGCCTTTAATGGTGGTATACTCACAAAAATAATTCAAGAACTCTTCTTTATGTCTCTCCTTTCTACACCCTTCAGTATGCCACAATCAACGGGAATTCCAAGAATCTCTGCATATATGGCCCTACCCACGTCTGCTGTCTCCCCATCGCTGTAAAAAAAAAAATTCTGCAGAAGATGTAGGCCATCTTAATAGCAATGCTGCTTTATTATAATACTGCTCAGTTGTCCTCCATGCTCCGTGTGTGCGTGTGTGTGTGTGTGTGTGTGTGTGTGTGTGTTTAGGAAAGAGAATTCTACAATTCTGTTGCCTCGTTTCATAAGCTCTCTCTCTCTCTCTCTCTCTCTCTCTCTCTCTATATATATATATA
>JAUUDW010653242.1:0-10567 GCA_032361385.1 Panulirus guttatus | reverse complement strand
AGGGGCCGCCCGGGAGTCAAACCCACAGGCTCGAATCCTGGTAGCGAAAGTCGGTCTATAAGACAAACTACAAATAATAATTTTAGAGCCTTATTTATCATTCAACAACTGTTGTTTATCTACTGAATTACCTGTAAAGTCTTTCTCCATTTAGTGGTTGAAGACCCATTCGGCAAGACATAATGTTCAATGTTATTTATTTCGTGATTTAATTTTGTAATGAACTTTAATTACATTAATAATGAAATTACCAGAGCCAAATCATCTTCTTTTTCAGTGAGTTAGTGCAGACAAAAATGATAGCTGTTTAAAAGTCTAGAAATAAGGGGTAAAGATAAGTAATTTACTGAGTTACATGGAAACAATATTCAGAAAATTATAATTTAAGATTTGGTTTTAATTTGGTGTTTAAATACGAGAGAACTATTCGTCTTAACTACCCAGAGCTCGGTCCTGGATGGAATGAAATGGACAAAATATCTTTACCTTCTTCATGAGGCTGAAAGTCTGCCAATAATGCCAGAAATGAGTGAAATTTTTCTCTTGGTGTCTCGCATGGAGTTTCCGCCGCCACCATCCTTCTTCGCCATATCACTTCTCCTATTTCCTGCGTGTTGTATTATTCCTCTTTAGTGCATTATGTCTCCATTGTTTTTAGACTGTGTTTATAGGTATTAACTGCGTCCCATAAGTTGGATGGAGAGCGACACAACCTTGTTTCGTGAAGGTTCGTGTCGCACTGACGCCAAAAATGGCGCTTCTTTTGGGCATTTGGTCAAGGAACATTCTGGAAACATGGATGACATCTTCCACCAGAATAAATAATAATACGTGTATGTACCGTCAGAATGCTCATTACATCTTTATTGTAATGAATATATATTCATTCTTTCCCTGGAAACGAGGGCAAGACAATTTGTCTTCTGTTGAAACGCTACGGTAAAGAGATTTAAAGGGAACAGGGACGTAAGCCCCACATCCTCCCAAGTATAAGTAATTTTTGAAAAATAAGGTGATATTAGTACGAGAATCTTCACGTAAAGTAATGATTACATAGCACTTTTCAGTCTATATATATGAAGTGAAAAATTGTTATTGTACGGAGGATTCCTTAGAATAATGCGACAAAGTAATCTATGTCGTTGGGACTTAAAAGATGGAATTCCTTCTTCATCTAAGCTGTTTCCATCATCAACAGGGGGCCCATGGGAGCCCACAAGCAGCACAATGGCAACCCTGCAATGGCCGTTTCCCTTCTGCAGGGCAGACAGTAAATCTTGGCAATTGTGTCCTTCCCTCCAAACCTTGGTAATACCTTCTGCCTTCTGCCACACTAGCAGCTAGAGGCCAGGCCATAACCCACTTCTCAAACATTTCCTTCCATTATGAGCCTCTGTAGTATATCGGTTAGCATTCATGACCATCACGCATTCACAGGCCGCCTAGGGTCGAGTGCATGGGTTCGAATCCTAGTTGCGGCAGTCGGTCCACAGTCAATTCAGCTGTTCATCCACCCTTTGGGATTAGTCGATAAAGTGAGTACTTGGCTCAGGCTAGATATATATGTATATGAATATCGTTCATGAGATGGCCTTGATTAGGGCCTCAGCTGCCCGTACCGTCTCAGTTAACATAAAACACACACACACACACACACACATATATATATATGCCTTCCATCTGCACCAACAGTCTGGGCCACTTGCCTCGCTACCCCTTATGCCTGAGCATCAGGCTCACTTTACCCCAGTCCCTGCTCCTCCACCAGCGGTAACAGCTCGCGCCCTGCACTTTCCTGGACTTACCAATAGAGCATTGTTGTACTGCTTGTGTTTCTGTTCTCCTCTCTCAGTCCATCACCATTTCAAAAGGGACAACACCAACTCAGGTGTGTGATCAAAAATATTATTGTCTTTCTTCAGTATGGCCAAGACTTGAAGTTTGGTTACAGTCAAGTTACTGAGATCTGTTTGGATGATTTGAGAAGCAAAAGAAACAGAAAATACATTTTCTTTTCTGCACGGAATATCCTGAATCATGCCAGATCTTAATATGGGTACTGTACTTCAAGGCAAGTCAGACAAGAACTGATATCTAGATGTATGTGGCAGGAACACTCTCTTGGAATAAACAGGAGTTGGGTAATGGAGTGAATTAAGCATAGAAAATATGAGCAGGAAGATCTTGATGTGTAGCTTGGTTATGAAAGGTGGATTGGTTTGTTTATGCACCTCTGAAGCCACAAAATTGCTCTGCCAGGGTTTCTGAAGAAATATATGGTAGTCCCAGAGCATAATTATTGGTAAAAAGACTTTATATTTCTACTTTAAACAGGGTAGATGTGCTGGTTAGTAAAAAACTGCCTATCACCAATATTGTTTGGTACAAATTGACTATAGTAATGTCCTTTCGGATTACCCAGGCCAGGTAGTCCATCTGCGTATTTGGGAATTCATTACGGAAGGGGTCAAGAATAAGTGAAAGTCACCTGGGTAGGTAGGTGTAGTGGATGGAAGAGGTGAGAGGAAAGCTATGTCCTTGGTAAGACCAACTATGGTTTGTGGCATTACCGTTGGTCCAGTTGTACGTACATAGTGTTACTCCTGTACCTGTTCTTAATTAAAATGCTTATTGTTACCATTAATACTAATGAGTTACCAATACAAACTGTTTATATATAATTGGTGAATAATACAGATCTAAGGATAATAATGGTTTATTTGATAATTCTATAGATAACATCTAATGATATAATACAAAATTACATATCTTATATACATCCCTGACGTTTCCTTCATAAACATTTTTATAGCTATTTATGTACATGGAATGTAGCTTGCATCACATTAGGTAGGGCAGTAGTCAACAGCATGCGTGAGCTTTTCTTTCACTAACCCAGCATTACCACAAGACCACTGACCCCAGTGCATCTCAGTGCTTCTGTCCTTAAAGCCTCATTTTACTTCCAACACTGCAGTACTGCAGTGTTTCCAGTTTTAATCCTAACAAACACTATGATTCCAGTGTGTCTATGAAAGGACTGCCAATGCTAGAATGCTATAGCACTACCGTATCCCATACTTTACGAGTGCTTTGAGTATCTTCGACAAGATCTGTCATCCTGTGGCACTTTTCTCTCTGTGAGAAAGAATTGCCTCACACCCTACAACAGCAGTTTATGTCTGTCCCACAACCTACAACATAAGTATTTGTCTGTTCTATGGTTCTTCTGTGCAACTATATGTATGCCACAGGGAGTTCACAACACTTGGCATCACCAAAATCATCACAATATTCTGTCACTAATTTAGAAAGTTATGGTGTAGTCACATACACAGCCAGTCTTATGTATGAGGCACTGCTTGTTTGGAAATGAAAGATGGACAAGCACATCAGTGTGAAACTTGCTCTCCTGTCTGGGGTTTATCACAAAATCTTGTCCTAAAAGTAGATCACCACTTAATCAGTAGTCTTTGTAATAAACAGTATACATCATAAAAAAAATCAATTTACCTGAACCAAGTTTACAGCTAAACATTGTAAGGTATAATACTTATATTACCAGGTCTATCAAGTACAATGCAGTGTACATCTTGCATTTTGAAAAATTACCTAACCCATTGCATATGGTCTATATCATATCAGTGTGTTTTTCTTTGAAAAACAAATTGTACTTTTTACAGTACAACACACGGTTACCAGTTACCACATTTATTCCTCAAAGTTTTGAGTTAACACATCCAATTTTTACAGTATTCAGTAGCAAGTTGAAGACTAATAGTGCTTGAGTTATCGAGGTGAATTAACGTAAAGAATTAACAAGCCTACTTCTCACAGTACCAGAGCTAACAAGCCTCTTACTTAGGGCACTAGATTTGATATGACTATGTGTCATTTTACACATGATATCAAGCTTAATTCTTAGTGCTAAGAGTTAAAATGGCTGGTTTTCACTGTACTAGAGTCAAGCCTAATTCTCACAGTAATAGTCTTACCATGCTTAATTCATACAGCACTAGTTACCAAGACTAATTCTCACAGTGCTATCTTGCCAAGCCTAATTATTGCAATTTGTAGTTACCAAGTTTAATCCTCAGAGAACTAAAGCTATCAAGCCTAATTCACCAAGTCCTAAAGATAATAAGTAAGATTCTCACAACATGTTACCTGACCAAATTTTTGTGGCATCAGAGTTGCTAAAATCTCACTATACTATCAGTCGTGCCTAATTCTCATGATAATAGTTACCGTACCTAATTCCCATAGTTTTTGTTACCATGCCTAATTTTCAAAGTATTTTAGCTCTTTAACTCAATAATCACCCTAAATTTTAGCAAAAGTTACGGAATATAATACTGAAAATGATACAGTTACCATAGCTAATACCTATAGACTTTTTCTTATGTAACACTAGGTCAGAGTGGATTGAGACAGAAATTTAATACCTATAACTATGTGAGTTTTTCAAGCACATAATAATAATAAATAATTTATACTAAGTGAGTTGCTCAAAACTTTATAACATTATTTCAACAAAAAAATGAGATTCTTGAGGGATCTGAATATATAACTGAGATGAGAGATTGGATGAAATGGAAGGTATGCAGTGTAATTAATGAAATAATTTTTTCTTTAACTACTTTAACTACATGTGTTTTAACAAAGACATGATATAACTAATACTTTAAATGACTAATAGAACCAGAGGAATATGAATGTCATATTACTCCTGATGAGTGATGTCTTCATAACATAAAAAGCAGCAGGAGAAAGGTCATGCCCACAATACGGAAGATATCTTTCATAATATGTTTGTTATGTTTAGATTCAGTGGGGGCAAGACATACATGCGGTGTGCTGAATCATAATTGACAGCATTTTCACATTTCTGTACACAGTATCACAAAATGTAAGTTACTACTTATGTCACTGCATGCAGAAATGAACGTAGGTATCAAAGTTCACATTCCAATGCTCCCTATGAGAAAAAAAAAAAGTTGTATTTGGTGTTCAATCTGCAAGAGCAGAGCAGCTGTATCATGGGAGGAGGCATAAACAGATCATTACACAAAGGGCCACATATGTCATCAAGTATCAATGGCTATGAAAATTAACTGCTAACATAATACCTCAAAAGAAGTTTTAATTATGGTTCACTTCACCATATGATATAGCTCTACTGTATTGAAAAAAACATGAAATCTTAACGTATTTTTGACAGAAAAAACGAAACTGAACTTAATAATGCTGTCAAAGCCAATGATATAATGCTATGCCCAAATTACCATGTGTAATTAGTTGTTAATTTAAAATGGATTAAAATCAAGGTCAAATCTTATCAAAAGATTCTTTCTTAATTATGTTTTAGCTGGTGAATACTGTGTAGGAGTGCTTATATGTAACTTATATAACTCAAAAGTGCAGTTTTTGAGACACTGCACTGTACCATGGAAGATGGAGCAGCCATGGGAAACCATGGTAACGTCTGTAGGGCCTCATTTTGGATAGGGGACAATGAATTCAGTGCAATACACATGACAGCTAGAGAATGGTTGTGACTGAATGAGGCCTTTCTTCATCCATTCCTGGTGCTAACTCGTTAATGTGGAAAATGGCAAACAAGTATGAAAGATAAAAAAAAATATATATAAGTACCAGCAATGCTTAGGAAGCCAGTCATGTCCACTGAGCAGAAACACAATAGTCATCAAGTACAGTGATGTATGTTTGCCTATGTGGGGAGAATGGAGGCCTATTGAGGAGTAATAGTTGTGTCCTCAGGTAAGAAGTTGCATTATGGGTATGACAGGTCTCATGATATGCTGAAACTGTGTTTGTAATGTTGGAGAAATGGATTTTCTGTGATGTCTTTACCTTTATGCATTATGTTAAAAAAAAATTGGCATCATCTAATCACTTAAAAGTGTTTTATACAATAAATGAAGAATACAGTTTGCAGTGGAAAGGTACTGATGAAACACTGTGCATGATACAATACACAGTTCTAGTTACTTGGGTTTATCAATAAATTATGTTTGAGATATTTGTTGCATGTCAGACATGAATATTTTATGAGATATTCAAATAGTATCTTCTGATAGACACAGCTGGTTACAATACAACACATATTTCAAAAAACTTTTACAAAAGTAAACTATCTGCACTTATCTGCCCCAGTAAAATAAACTGAAGTTTAATATGGAAAATATATAGTTCAATGTTTAGAACACAGTATTATCCTAAAACTCTATTACTCAATACCAATTAACTCAAACGAAGCAAGTTACAGCTTGAACTGTGAATCACATATATATTATTATGAGATGTGGGGGAGTGATAAGGAAATAGGGTAAAAGGAAATACCTGAAAAAGAGGTCATTGGGGCAGCATGGAATATGAAGGTGGGAAAATATGATAAGCGAGGGTGCTCAGAAGGCCTGGGGATGGAATACCAGCTGGAAGGAGGCAATGAGGAATGTGGCATAGGCAAGACGTGTGTAGTGAGGGTGAATGGCTGAAAGAGCGACAATGAACTGAAGGTATGAGGATAGTAGACAGGTGAGGGAAGGATGTTGATATAGTATGGATGCAAGAGGCGCTAGGTGAATGGTAGGGTTTTGGAAGAATAAGGTGACCAAGTTGCAGTCTTATGAGGAAGGGATAATATAACACAAAGAGAAAAAGTTACTTCTAAAGACAGATGGCCTGATGGAATGATGACATCTAAAATAAAATATGGCACCTTTGGGAACCAAAGTATCATTTACAGTGGTTGGAGTAACTTCACTTAGTCTTATATCTCAAACTAATCTAATTCATTTATGTGAACTTTTAATGAGAATCAAGTGATGAATATTCTTTTGCTGCACACAAATTTTCATTCAAGTGTCACTACACATGAACTCAAATAAACTAAAATTCAATCCTACTTCATGATAAAACATAATCAGTGAGAGAAATATATATTGACGTATACTATGGCTTTAATTAGATAATATTAGGTCTATGGTTGGTCAGCAGCTACTGGTATACGCTCATACAGCTTACTGGTGTTAAAAAAGCTTAGTTACTTAATACACATACTCCTTACTAAGAGCCACAACTCAGTTAATGTTATATTAAGATTCAAGAACAGACATGGGATAAAGCTAATGTGTGATTCACTACCAATGGGGAAGAATATCCCATCAGAATTATTTTGTGAAGTCACAAGTATGTTGATTCCTACAGTAACACATCCAGATTTACCATAATCTCAATAGCATTATGGTAATCTGTCTGATTTGATAGTACTCTGCATCTAATATCTGTCACAGTTCATCAGTAGGCAAATGAATGCATTGCAAAGCAAACATTTACTTGACTAATTGCCAACAGAGGAGGATAAAGGCATTTTGACCAATCTTCAT
Source organism: Panulirus guttatus (assembly GCA_032361385.1). Lineage (NCBI taxonomy): Eukaryota > Metazoa > Arthropoda > Malacostraca > Decapoda > Palinuridae > Panulirus > Panulirus guttatus. Next base: position 3,158 of record JAUUDW010653242.1, on the reverse strand, counting down.
TTTCCTTCATATATCAATCTGAATTCTCATAACTTACATGTATGAATGGAAGCATGAAGTCTTTGTTACAAAAAAGAGATTTCAACAGTATAATTTTCTGATTCTTGATAACATCCAAGTGTAACAAGATGCCTTCACAATTACTTATATAAATGGGAAAGCATGAGGTTTTCTGGACTAGTAGTAAAGGCATAGATCACACTGGGGACAAGGAAGCACATCTGTCCATGCATTAGTCACACACATTCCTAACTGTATTCACACAGAGGAAAGGGACCTACATGTTTGTCAGTGGATGAGGGAAGGAGGTTCACGCACTACAGAATCACCGGGAAGTCACTACTAAGGGTAATTGGCTTCACTTTCACAGGACATTACAGTTTGGTTGCATCTAGATTTTGAAGCGAATCCTTATCTTCAGAGTAACCACTTTCCTCACTAATGTTGTCACCTTCCAGTCGTGCCATCTTCCCTGAGCTGTCACCTTCACTTATGAGACGACTCTCATTTATAATGTGATCACTTTCATTCATGAGGTGTTCCTGTTCAGCAGCGACATCACAAGGGTCACTACAGGCACCACATGAGGAGCTGCACGAATCACAATGGGATCCCAGGGACTCTGGCTGATCTGAGGTAAGAGATTCCTCTGCTGGAGGAGTGATGCTTAGCTCACGCGTTAGGGAAGCAAGTAAGCCTAAGTCACCTCTTGCGCCAACATCAACCCTCCTTCCACTGTCGCATCGACCTACATCATTTATAGCTTCTGCCACAACACCTAGTGGTTTGTGAAGCTGTGGCCGGTCATCCAATGGTGAAAGGGGAGGCACCGGACAGTAGAGGAGACTATCAGAATGGTGACATGGTGAGGCAAACTGAGGACCATCATCTTCATATTCTTCCTCAAGTACATACTGATCTTGGCCAGCACTTGCAACCTCACTACTGGAGTCATAATCCACCACAATGTCAGAAGTTGTCTCTGACACTGTACTGGAACCACCAATATCTTCCTCTGGTTGCATATGTACCGATGCTGCTTCTATTTCATCAATTTCTTCTTCCTCATCACTATGTCCTAAGCCATCCTCCTCCTCTTCATCCTCCTCTTCAATAGTCTCTTCAATGGCTCCAAGTTTAGGTGCACTCTTAGATCGCTCAAGGGGTGGTCGATAATTAGCACCTCCTGTAGACAAAAGCAGTTTGCGACGTGGGATTGATGCAGAGTCATAGATGGCATGCATGAGGGACATACGAGCATTCTGACGCACGACTTTCTCTCGTCGAAATTCTTGTAGTGCTGCAGCTAGGCGGACCCTTAACTGCGCTGCCATTGCCTGAAAAGTTAACAAATCTGTTGATTGCAGTGTTGATTATAATGGATTAGACAGCATCATTCTTTTGCTTTATCACAAACTGTATTAAAGCCTTTTTTTATTTTATCTTAAGTTCTGTATTCAACAAACTAACCTTCTGTGAGTGAAGAGGAAGCTATTACTATATACAATATACAGACATATACCAAAGATATCTTAAGTAAGATACCCATGATGGTTCCAGATAATTTAGAAAAATTCATCTCATCTAGCAGTAATGTTCTCTCTTTTATTTTATGGTGTATAATTTCTTTTTTAGATAAAATGAAAGAAATTAAGCATAGCTGGCTTATAACTCAATTTTTTTAGAAATGCTGTTTGTGAAAATCCAAAATATGTACAATATGCACAATGAAAAATGTCGTAAAGTAACTCTAAACTTATATTAGTTGCAAGAAAGATAGGTGCCATAAAATGCAGACAACAGAAGAAATCTAGCAAGAAAATTTGGTACAGACCTGAAAATGAGAAATACAACAGATACCCTACCTCAGCTTTGGTGTTCTTAGGACAGAGGACAGCATGGCATCGCAGCTCCTGTTTCAGTCTACGTCCCTCATGTCGATACACCCAGCAGAAGACTCTGGGGTATGCTGGGTGAGCAACACAGTAGGTGACACGATGGGCCCAGTATTCTGTCAGTCCATGCTCCCGTGTCACTGCCCGAAGGCCTGCACCACAGATTGTCACCTGTGGATTCAGGAGTAATAAAGCATATTGCCAACGTTTGTCATCTGAGGATGTGAAATTGAATACTTTTTACCATTAAAGAATTTTTTACAGTGTTATAGACAAATTTTCTTAATTTCTGAGTTCCTATATATTCTATAAATACTTCTATCTAAGAATGTCAAAGAGAACTATTTTATAATTCTGAAAATATCCTGTCAAAACTATACCAATAAGTAATGCTATAATGACCAATATGAATGAAAAAGACACTAAAAGGCACCCATATTGAGCATTTAAAGTTAAAAGTACAGAGGATATGAACTACTTACAGACATAAAAAAATCTCTAAATTCCCAAGCAAAGTTATTACTAGTGATGAAAAATTCTGATGGTCTATGTTTATAACGCAACATATGAACATTTTGCACTTGCTGAAAAATTCTAATGGTCTATGTTTATAAAGCAACATATAAATATTTTGCACCTGAAGTTATAGACATCAAATGAATCTCCAAAGTGTAATGGATCTAGAGAATGTTAAGTATTTAACAACAGATAAGGCCAAGACTTGGATGCAATATAATACAAAATCTATGCATGAAAGCAGTAGTGATTCTACTTCTGAATGACATACAGTGCAAAATTTAGTAATTTCAAATATTCAGATGGCAACGTAGATTTCTTCACAAATGGTAAAACTAGCTGTATTCTAAGCTCTATTACAGAGGCCCTACATATAGCCTACTCAAAGGGTAAAAAAAAATAAAACAAAATGTACCATCTATTAAAATGACAAGAGTAAAAACAATCGTAAAATATGGAGGGAAAAATCCTGATGCTGTTATACTAAAACCAACAAACTGCGGAACATAAAAGCAACAACATTAACTAAATCACACATGAGCAACAAAATGCCAAATCTAATCTTTTGGTGTTCAGTTACACAAAATTAAGTATAACTGCACTGGTGTTTAACATGACACCTATCTGCACATACTCCTTCACTTGAGGTCATTAAGAAGGAGAAAACCCAGGGAAGTAATGTTTTCCCCACATTAACTGTCATATCATCTTTTTTTCACCTTGAATATCAGTCCAGGAAAGAGAGAG
>JAUUDW010653231.1:0-10567 GCA_032361385.1 Panulirus guttatus | reverse complement strand
TCTCTTAAAGCCACCACAAAATTTCACATTCTCCTCCATCTGAAGATGATTAGACATTCCATCTGCCACCCTGCTCAATGCACTCACATCCAGCAACCTTTCCTTTTCATGCCTGTCAATTAGCACATAATCCAATGATGCCATTGACCCCCCAGCTTCACCTAACCATACATACTTATGTACACACCTTTTTTTCAAACCATTCATCCCTTATACTTCCTCATTCAACATGCAATGTTACATGCTTTTCTCCAGTTTCATTTACACAAGAAACCCCATACCCCTTAATCATACCCTTAACTGCTCCAAAAACCATCCTTGCATTTTCATCTCCTAACATCAAGAGTCGATCCATTGAACCACTCCTCCCATAAGGCACTCCCATCATTTTCACTCCTTTGACTACTAGCTGCATAAGCACAAACAATCACTCACCACTTTTAATCTACTTTCGTTTAAATCCAAATCAATCTTGAACTTATTTCCTCATTATCTTTTACATAGTCTCACAGATCTCTGTACTTGTCCTCTCACTAACCCCTGATTTGATTCCCTGTTCATTCCCAAACCATTCTACCCCCTTCTCCTTCAGTCAGAACCAAAGGATGTAGGTTTTTCTTATCAATTTATCAACTATCTCTCTCTTCTTTTTATCCTTGATAAAACCACAGAAACTGAAACACAACCAGCTTGAGCCTTTCAGGACAAACCATGCTTGACTCCTTCTGTTTTTAGTTTTAGAAAGTGACAGTACAAGGTAAAAGTTTCTATTTCTTTACTCTTATCCGTATTTGTCATCTCATACAATGTGTAGGGGATAATGGGGTAGTATTCTTACACCCTTTTTTCTCCATAGATATATATGCTTTCTTTGTTATCTTAACACGATATATGCTTTTGCTGCAATCTTTGCAGCATAATCTGATGGTTTCAGGATAAGGGTAACATAAAGATTAATGCTTTTTTAATTCAGTCCTCCTCTCCAACACTGCGCATTCCATACTACATGCAAGATTTTGCATTTACTTCCAATGAACATAAGACCTCACTTGCAAGCTGTCAGGTACACCTCTATTATTCTTTTTAACCCCTCTACCTTAAATTTTCAAGATACTAAATTCAGTATTTTTCAAGCTTAATCCTTTACAAACAAATATGATATTCACTTTTTGCCCTAAAATAAGACTCCCTTTCATCAGTGGTTGATTTTTTCTGGAGTAAGAGCAGCATTTCTTAAATATGAAAAGCCAGCATAATCTGACCATTTAATATACTGTCATTTATACCTCATTTTTCTTTGTATCAAATGTAAAATATGTAACAGCTGTTACCTAATATCCTCACAAATGGTTGTCTTCACAAATTAACATTAACATTAGAACATATCAGAACATGAAAACAGGTTTTCCACTGTACCTCATCCATATCGTATACATATATCTCCAGAGGCAAAGGAAAGTCATTGCCTGTCAATTCTGAGATATCAGTACTGAACACTGTATTTGTAAAGGTTGGTTCCTTATTGTTTATATCGACTATGAAGATTCCTGTGACCTGTAATGAGTGAGAAGTTCATTAATTTTTTCTTTTAAAACATGAATGTAAATTAGGCACAGCAAAACAATGTCAAAACACTTACTTATAAAATACAGATACAGCTGCATATGAGTATATGGATAAAGACTTTTATCAAAATCCACACTGTACACAACACACATATCAACCTAAGAGAGCTCATTACACTGGATGTACCACATGGGCTAACCTGGGCATCCCAAGAATTCACACCAAAGCTGTGCCAGTATGTGCAAACCCAAGAACAGGCTCTTAGTGACAAGTGGCCTTGCCAGTCTTAGTCTTGACAAATCTTTACACACACACATATCCCCAAGACCCATTTCATGAGTCTCCTGCATCTTCAAGGCAGCAATCTACCCAGGAGCAGGGATATGACGGAATCCTTTGGAATGAAAAGATCCTTGACTAAACTACTACTCTCCATTTACTGAATTTGATATTAGGGATAATAAAACTGCTAGTGAAGAAGAAAAGAGAGGTGAATGTGCATTATTTACAAGGAAGGAGTATGAGTAATTTGGAAGAGCACAAGAGAAAGTGCCAGGAAGTAAAGAGGATGGTGTAGGAGCTGATAATGAGGGTAAATGAGAGTTGGGGTGAGTGGGTATCAGCAAACTTCAGGGGGGGGATAAGGAAATGTTTTGCAAGGAGGTTAACAGTGTGACAAAAATTAGATAAGAAATGGGAAAATCAGCAAAAGAGAAAAATGGCAATGTAGTAACAGACAAATATGAAGTGAAGAGGTGAGTATTTTGAAGGACTGCTAAATATATTTGATGAAAGGGTGACAAATATGGAGTGTTTAGGTCAAGGAGGTATGTTAGAGTTCAAGGAGGTATGTAGAGTGAGAGAACCTTGGCATGTAGCTTGGTAAGCGAGATCTGAACTTCTTAAGAAAGGAGCTAATAAGTATTGCTGGCTGATTAATTAGGATTATCGTTAAGTGTATAAGTTTGGCAAGATGCCTGTATAGTGCCACTGTACAAAGGCAAGGGAGATGAAGGTGAACCATGGAATTACAGAGGTATAAATTTGCTAGGTATACCCGTTAGGTTGTAAGGGAGAGTGGTAATTGAGAGAGTGTTGGCTTGCACAGAGCATCGGATTAGGAAGGAATAATGTGGTTTCGGGTGGAAGAGAAGATGTGTGAATCAGGAGTTTGCTTTGAAGAATATGTGTGAGAAATACGTAAGAGAAGCAGAGGACTCTGTATGTGGCATTTATTGATCTGAAGAAAAGACATTTATCTAATCTATGATTAACCCAGGACCAATTTTTATGGAAGAGTCCTACTGCTACCCAGGACCTTTGTACATGTTCCTGCAGCCCAAGGCTGCTCTACTTCCACTAGCAGAGGAATGCAGACTCCTTTGCATTGAGTTCTTTGACAAGAGACAGCCTCCCCAAAGGGTGACTTTTCACTCGCAGTGTAACCTTGTGTAGGCAGTCTGGTAACATCAGAGAAAACATGGAAAGTGTTGTGAATATATGGTTTGGAAAGGAAACTATGAGAAGCAGTACTAAGTATTTATCATGAGAGTAAGGCATTCATACTAGTAAGCAGAGAGGATGGTGAGTGGTTCCAAGTGAAGGTATGTTTGTTGCAGGAATAAGTGACATCACCATGACTGTTCAATCTGTTTATAGATGGGGTGGTGATGGAAGTGAATCCAAGCATTTTGGAGATAGGGGTAGGTTTGCTGTCTGGTATGGATGGGGGTGCTCGGGAGGTAAGCATGTTACTGTCTGCTAATGAAATGGTGCTGGTGATATATTCAAATGGAAAATTGCAGAGTTTGGGTTCTGACCTTGGAAAATAATATGAACAGAAAAATTTGAGGGAAAATGAGAATAAAAGCAAGGTTATCAGCTTTAGCAGTGCTAAGAGACAACATACTTTGAGTTTGAAACTTGATGGAGATAACTTGGAGGAAGTAAAGTGTTTTAGATCACTAAGAGTACACATGGCAGCTAACAGTACTATGGAAGTTGTCATGAGTCACAGGGTGGGTGTGGGGCAATGATCTGGGGAGCACTGATGAATGTGTGGAAAGAGAGGTCATAATCTAGGAGGGCAAAGATGGTCAAGTGTGAAGGTACAGCAGTCCTGACAGTGTAGCATGGGTATGAGGCATGGGCTACAGATGAGAAGATATGGAACACTGTGAATTGGTTGGAAGTGAAATGTTTGAGGACAATAAGTGGAGTGAGGAGGATTGATTGAGTAAGAATTGACAGGGTAAGAGAGAGGAGTGGTAATAAGAGTGTGGTTGAGAAAGCTGAAAAGGGTATGCTGAAATGGTTTGGACATAAGGAGAGAATAAATGAAGAGAGGCTGACATTGAAGATATATGTGTCACATGTGGATGGGACAAGGAAAAAGAGGAGACTGAATTGGAGATGGAAGAATGAGGTGGAAAAGGTTTTGAGTGCTCAAGACCTGAATATGTGGGAGGGTGTATGGTGTGCACAGAACAGGGTAAGTTGGAGCAGCGTGGTACACAGAGGGTAACTATTCATTCACAGCATAACCACATGCTGACAGAGTCTGGTAATACCCAATAAGTAAACCTAGAGTATAAGACCAGTTTTTTAAACACTTCTCAGGTACCTCTACTTTTACATCATTACCTAACAAATATCTTTGATGATTTCATCAATACCCACTCAATTAGGAGGGGATATGGGAGTCTTTAAATCTAAAGAGCATTTGTATCATTCTTAATGATATGTTTCACCATTAGACAGGTTATGCATCCATTAGGCATAAGTGCCGAGTCTTCCAATGAGAAACATTCATACAGAATATAACCTCTGTCTGCTCTTCTGCTGACCAAGGTTATACTAAGCAGGACAATCCAGCAGCATAACACTGCATAAAAGTCAACTAATGATGGATTCTATCACGAACATTACCATCAGCAGTACACAAACCTTGAGTCAATTGCACATATAACAGGCTGCTGCCTGGTAGTGGCAAACCTGTGCTGCTCCAGTAAATTATCTCCAAAATGTGGAGAACAAGAACAAGGAAGGTAAATGTACTACATCCACCCCCCTCCTCATACAAAAGCAGGAGAAGGCAAATAAGTACATCCCTCTTTACCACCTTCATTAAGAAGTAATTCATATAGGAAGTATTTGCACAAAATCTAGATATGAGAGACACAGGCACCACCCAAAAAAGGGATTAAGGTGAGAATTAAGGTGAGACAACATTACGAACTTTTAACTGTTGTTAATGATGCTATGGTTAATGTGCACTACACAGTTATAAGTGAAAGTGGTGTGACCACAAATATATCAATAAATCATAGCTTATAAAACAAATCTATCAATATTTCTTTTATTCATGTCCAACTTTTTTTGGATGAATACTTGCAACCCAAATCCTCTGCTCACAATAAGGCTTAGAAAAAATCATCAACTATAATCACACACTCACCTGAGTACTGCTGCTCTCAGGAACAGCAAGGGATCCATTTTTATTATATTCTGTAGCATTAATACCCAATGAAAAATCCCTTATGCCATCTACTGCCAAAAGTTCTCGGTCAATTTCTTTATTTGTTGTCACAGTTCCACTGGTTGCATTAATTTTAAAGTAGCCATCATCATTACCTACAGAGGAAAGACTTTTAACTTATGGGAAAAGCAGACTTTAGGGTAATTCAACTATCTTCATATAAAAAGGGTCTTGAAATATGAACCCTTGTTATGAAAGCAACTGTCTTTTAGACATTCCAACTACTGATCTGACTAAGATATAACTTTTTACAGTATCAGTGGCAAAAATTTTTTATCAGTTGCATATATACATGTTTTCGTATAAACCATTACCCAACATTCTGAGAGGGATGACAAAAACAGAATCTCCTAAAGATCTTGGACACAAACTTTTCCATACCTAGGTTAGAAAACAAAATTATTGTGAATACACTAACCACTGGTAATGCTGTACTGGATGTCATTGTCAATCATGATATCTCTGTCACGAGCTTCCACAGTGAACATGTACGTCTACAGTAGAAAAAAGATGGAAAATGGTTATGTACAATGGATAGTACAAACATGAAAGATTCTGCAACATACTACTTTCAATAAAAAAATCATCACGGATACTGCAAAGAAAACTGAGACAAAATGGACATAGAGAAGAAATCCATATTAATCTTACAAAACCATTTAGGGAAGTTGTGTGTTTTGTACATCTTGCTGGTGAAAAATCTTATGTATATATCTTTCTAAATTTGGGCCTTAGGAATAGTAACTTATTCTAACTTATGCATGAAGTTTTTGTTTTTTCAAGAACTATAAGGGCAATCTTCATTTTTAGTATATATAGCAAGTTTTAGTACCTAAGTGCTTTGTTAAATCTTGTACAACTATAAAGAACAATTTGAGACTTTTTCCTTCCTGTGCACTTCCTGTTTCTTTCCAAAGAGTTAACGTGATGTGACAAACTGCATTTCACTGGAAAATAAACAACCTACCTCTCTGATCATGTGAAAGATTAATGTATTCCTTTATTCTATTTCCACCATTTGTTTTTGATCTGCTAATCTGAGAGGGGACAGGAATTTTTATTGCTCCTTACTTTCAAATCAGTCTTTGATTTCCTCCTTTCCTCTAAGCTCAAGACGGCTACAACCAATTCCATCACTCTATCCTGGACACCCCACATAATGACCATTGCAAAACCTACCTCCTAAAAGCTGGGAGTGCCGTGTAGCTGCCACAGTTTTTTTTTTTTCAAGCAGCTATTTCATATCTACAAGGGCCTCATTCAACCAAGCATGGAGTACCACTTACATATCTGGGTTGTCTCTCCTTCCACCACTCATTTAGTTACAATGGAGTCAATAGCCTTATGCCATAACAAGTCTCCTGTCATTTCTCCTGAACTAACCCTCTTCATCTACCATGATGGTAATTTTTCTCTAGTTATAATACATATAATATTCAGGCCACTACCCTCATGAGTTCACAACATGTGTCTCAGTCTCTAAAAATTGGATCCAAAACATGTGCTGCTGTAATACCTCCTGTAATCACAGAAAAGAACTATGGAATCCTCTTCCATCTTTTGTCTTTCCCATTTCTTATTACCATTCCATATTTAGAGAAATCTACAAACAACCTGAAGAGCTCATACTAATTCCAGTTACACATTTTTTTCTCACATCTTCTATTTCGCTTTTCATCTAATACGATCATGATTAGGGCATGTTTTACCCATCTCACGTCAACTACTATAAAAAAAATCTGCTGAAATACAGTGTAAATTTTTTAAAGGTATTAGAACATTATACTCTGCCAATAAAATTATCCTTCACAAAAAATGTAAGTCATCACTGTCAAGAACTGTAAGCACAGGAAAATCTAACGAGAAAGCAAGAGACAGAAATCAGAAATGTTGACAGAAAAATCATGGTGTTACATGAGAGAAATAAGAAATGCTGACAGAGAAATCATGGAGTTACATAAGAGAGAACAGAAAGTTAATGTGAAGAGAGTAATTCAAAGCATGGAACAAAACCTGGAAATTCCATTTGTATATGTAAAGAAGGCAAAGAAAAAAATTGAGATTGGACGTTTTGAAATTGGAGAGAAATGCAAAAATGACCCAAAGACAGACAAAAATTAAATGATGAAATGTTTAATCATTATGATGAAAATGCCTTCGTTGATACTGAAATATCTGAAAAGGATGTACTAGAACCAATAGTGCACCTTAAAAAAAATCTCAGTACCAAGACTTGATGAATATCAGCTAGATTCCTAAAAAAGACAAAGGTGACACTAGCAAAGTCTCTGATGATATTATGAGGCAAAGCATCGACCAGCTTGAAACAATAGATATGCTGCTTTACGAAGCTGGATCTAGGCTAAATCCCAAGCAATATAGACCTGTTACCCTAATATCCCATAAATGTAAAGTGTATGAGTGTTAAAAACACATACTAGAACACATCATAAAAAGAATAAAAAATTAAGGCCAACATGGATCTGTACCATACAAAAGTATGCAGACTCAACTACTGTATTAGTTCATAACAGTGATATCTTTGAGGCTCTACTGCAAGGTAAGAGAATAGATACTGTCTTCCTTGTCTCTGTTAGAGTACATGATAAAGCAAATTACAGAGTCCTATTAGAGAAACTGGCAGGACAAAAAATACAGTTAATAAAGTTAAATAGGGAAAAGGATTAAATAGAGAAATTTAAAGTGATAGCAAAATGAACTTTATGAATGTTTTATCCGAAGCACCACAAGAAAGAGTATTAGCCTCAAGTTATTTGCAATAATCACCTCTAATATATATAAGAAAGTAAAGGAAAGTACAATCAGGTACTTTGCAGACAACACACTACAAAATGCTCGAACATAATTTATTGATGAGCACAAGAAAACCTAATGGAATTTAATGAAGAGAAATTGGAACATGCAAGTCATGGGACAGTTTCTCCATACCTAAGTCCTACAGGAAAAGTCATAGAGTGTACAAAGAATTTCATGGATCTATGAGTGACAGTATATAAAAATTTATAATTCAGAGAGCATACTGATAATATAGTACTATCAAAGCAAAAAATAAATATTATGATAATGAGAACTTTCACAATGAGAGAAAACTAATGATGAAAATGTTCAACCTGCATATAAGAAGTAGAGATAAATATTGCTGCATTATTTGGTAGTCAGTCACACAAATGTAAATAAACAACTATGTGGGGATTCAGAAACACTTCGTAAATATAACTGGTGGAATAGAATACATGAATTATCACAGGAAGTTAAAAGAGTTTAATCTGTACAGCCTAATAAGAAGAGGGGAGAAGTACAGACAAATGTTAAGAATACAAAAGCTTATCAAACTGGAAGAAAAAGGATCATCAAGTTGGAAGTAATACCTGTGAATATTTCAAAAAGGTATCAGAAAAGGATATATGTGAGTCTGGCAAAGAAGTCGTTAAGTCTATTCAGTGTGATACCAGGAGAAATAAGAAAAATCTGAATGAAATCTACAGAAATTTTTAGAACAAAACTTGATAAATGGCTAATGTTGACCCATGATCAACTTAGGAATGGCAACTATGGAAGATGCATGGCACCTGAGAGTAATTGTGCTGTTCAACATGCAAAACATTTGTGAGAACTACACACTAACCCTACCATCATGGCAAAATCTTGTTGTAGGAACGTAGATAGGTACTTCCAGTTACATCCCCAGCTGCTATATCACCCATCAATACATTTAGACCCCTTAGCATCATGATTTGACCATACAAATAATATAGTTATGGGTGAAAGTTTGATTCTATTCATCTAGTCTTTTGAGAGAACAGAACATGTAAACACTTTTCTTACTTCTTACATTAAAGACAGACAAAGAATTAGTTAACTATAAACAAATACATTACAGATTAAGAAGTGAAGGATAAACAACAAAAACTGAAAAAAAAAGGAACATGAGATACTAATATTCTAAAATTCAGCACCTACTCAAGCAACTGGGCTGTATGGAAAACTCTTCACCAACTGTTTTCCATTTAACAAGAGGTTATGGTATGAAAATATACAACTGAAGGATAGAAAAGACTTTAAGCTACAGAAATAAACTATAGTTATGAGTACTACATAACAGTAAATCCATCAAAGTGTACTCCAGATTTACCAATGCTAATTCAGTGAGTTTAAGTAATCAAATGAAAACTTACATCTGCATCACATTCTTGTAAGCTGAAAGATGGGTAGTAAGAAATCCAATATGGCTCCATATCTCCAACATCTTCCACTGACACCAGGATACTCTGCTCTGTATTCAATTTATTTCCTCGATCATCAGTGCTCTAAAACAACAATAGACACTCAGCAATGGTGTGCTTACTTATCTATTGCTTAGCTGCCGAACTTACTCCAGAACAGTGAATCTTACACCTACTATCAAGATTTATTTCTCTATATATCACTCTCCATACATGCTATGTAGTGAACAGTTACATGGACACTTAACATCAATTTGTATCTCAACAAAATATAGGAATTTAGATATAGTTTTACAAAAAAATTTGAATTCTTTATAAAAACCACAAGACTTTACACAGTGTTTTAATCATTAATAAATATTGCTTTAAGATCTATTCTACAGAGTCAGTAACGTACACCATTTAAACATTTCTATGCATTTGTTTTATACCTCTTACTTATTTAAGGACAATTATCTGTCATAAGACATCTAATACATTTCTTACCCTTGCACTACACCTTTCACTAGCCTGTGATTTCCATTTTACTATAATAATACTATTCTCCTCATAATCATAACTAAATGATAAAATTTTGTATTTTCAACATAATCCCACCTTCCTTCTAGGTAGGTTGCTCAGCATCCAACTTCTCTCCATCCTTATGACTAACTTATTCTCCTACTTACCTTCTCCCATCCTTTGCACTTGTATATCTTCCCACCCATCTTCCCTCCTCCATTCTCATTAGCTTTACCAACTGATAGATCATTGCACATTCATCCCCACTCTTCTTACATGCCAGCCAACTGTTACATGCTTAATCACACATCTACAACAGAAAAGTTGCTCATCTCATCAGTTTGTTACAAGGCATCATTCTAAACCAATAGCTAATTCTCTTGTGCACGTACACTACTTACAGTGATATTATAGACGAGTTTGTAGTACATAAGGCTCTCAAAATCCAGGGATTTTTTGGTGCTCAGATGGAACACCATTTCCATACCGTTAAACTCCTTTTCCATTTTGAATTCCTCACTATAGTCTTCACTAACCTGAAATAGATTATTACCACATTACGTATTTACATTCAAGCTAATAAAGTTTAAAACTTTTAAAATAGAATAGTAGTGTCTAAACCAACATTCATGTAAATAATATAGTATTCCCTAAAATGTACATTCATCTATATAGTATGTACTACCATACTCATGTATTCATAGGTGTCTGTGTACAA
>JAUUDW010653221.1:0-10568 GCA_032361385.1 Panulirus guttatus | reverse complement strand
ACTTCAGTTCCTTCCATGTCTCTCAATTTATATTCATATCCCAACTAATCTGTCCCAGAACCTTTATAAACTTAATACCCTTGCATTTACTCACATTTACTCTCAGTCTCCTCCTTTCTCACCAACTGCAGCAGTTTCTCACTCGAATGTGCTACAGTTGTGTCACCAGCGAAGAACAATTGACTTACTAAGTCCTCCTATCCCCAACATACTACAAATTCGCACCTCTCTATAAGGCTTTTGCATTAACCCCCCCTAACTACCCCATACATAAACAACTTAAACAACCATAGTGATATCAAACACACGTGCTGAAGACCAACGTTCGCTTGGAACCATTCACTCTCCTCTCTTCCTACTCCTGCACTCGCCTTACACCCGTGATAAAACTTCTCACTGCTTCTAGAGGCATTCCTCCGACACTATATTCTTAAGACCTTCCACAAGGCATCTCTATCAACCCTGTCATATGCTTTCTCCAGATCCATAAATGACATACAAATCGTTCTGTTTTTCTATTTCTCACACACATCTTTAAAGCAAACACCTGATCCACACATCCTCTACCACTTCTAAAACTACACTGCTCCTCCCCTATCTGATGCTCTTTGATTTATGTACATTCACCCTCTCGATCACTACCCTCACATACAATTTACCAGGTATATTCAACAAACTTATACCTCTGTGATTTGAACATTCACCTTCTTCTCTCTGATCTTTATACACTATAATTTAATCTCAAGATTAACGTTAGCTCTTATTCTACCCATTATGATATACTGTAGATTAAAACTATTCATCATCACGTCTTTAGGTTACTTTGTATATGTCTTCAAACTCGTAGTGAAACGATTTTGCTGACGCCGCTAAGAACGTTATGGTTACAACACTGCAAATAACACTAAAATTTTTACTATCAAATGTTTGCCTTGATATCTAGAGCTGAATGGCTGAATGCATTCTTATCTTTCGCAGCTCGACGCTAATGAGAGTTAACTGAAATACTCTACAACTTGCACCACAGTCAGTGGAGTATGATTTACATGATACAGTATTAATGCAAAGGAATACAAAGGAATTCAAACAAAACACCGTTGGGTCCTTTCGAGGCTGTTTGTGATGTGGAAGATATCAGAAACTCACAGATTAGTGTGGTAAAAGATAGAAGTCATACAGATAATTCAAAGAGAATAACCTACAAAATGTAATTTCAACTAAGGAGGCGCACGCAAATAATAAAAGTCGTGAACTTGAAACGAAGTATCTATCAAGTCTATTCTTAAAAATATCTATGGAACTGCTGTCAACCACTCTTACTGGCAAATCGTTCCATATGTTAACAATGTAACCTGTTACTTTGACCCTCCACTGTCATTACGTCAGCTGTTTGGCCTGTTTACAAAAAACGCTGTGAATATCATGATTAAGAGTTATAAATCATGAAAAAAATAAAATCTCCCTTAAACATGACACACACACCAGGTGTATATGGTGAGGATTGGGCCAAGGAAACACACAATCGAAAGATCAGGTGAAAACTACAGTGTTGCTGCTCTTCCAACGGTCGTCGACACAGTGTGACAGTTCAGCGAAAAAAAAAGAAAAGTGAGCGTTACATCGACAGAGCTGAAGCATACTTGCGGAAGGACAACGCAGTGTCACCTACGATATCTTTGACAACTTCACCTAAAATATTTTCGTCTCCACGGTCCCCTTGCTTATTAATACCGTCCCAATGGTGGAAAGATCGTCACCTGACTGCTGTACTAACATTGAGCGACTTGATTCTGTTTATAAGCTAATGTCACGTATTGGAAAGAGGATGATAATGTCGCTGCAACCTGTTCCTTTGATCCTGACATTGTCAGTAGGAAAGTTGGGTAATCCTAACAGTGTGTGTATTTTTAGTGTTGATGTTTATCCGTCAGGTATGACTACAGTATTCTGATATAATATCGATGAAAAGGAAAATGAATATGATACTGAGCCTTTTCAAAAGACCAAGAAATAACTATACATTGACCTTCCCGTTACCAAATGACTTTGGTCGCACTAAAGTCACTGAACCCAAGGCGCTTCCACAATTTAAGTGGGAGTAGGAAACACAGAGTCGGCTGACAGCCAAGGTAAAACGCAACGAGAACTGCCACAGTGGTTTCTGCCACAGTAAAAGGCACGGATGATACAGTCTTCTATTCTGGCATGACGGTCCAACCACAGGAGATACAGACGTGAGACAGTGGTAGGTTGGATTACATATGAAATGTGATGCGGACGTCATTGTTATGTACTCTAAGTTGCCAGCATCTGTTACCGCTGATAAGTATCTGACAAGCTGTACAACAGCTGAATCATCTATCTGTGCAGGTGGGGGAAGATATGCTCCGAAATTTTACGGGCGACTAATGACATTTCGGGTGGGCTGATATGCTTGTCTTCACCCACCACTATCTAGTAACAATCAGAGGAGTGTGTTGCGATATGAAAATAATTTATCATATGAGTTATATATATTATTACTGTCTCGCAATATAGGACGACAGTTGTTACCACTCCTGATATATCTTACGTCGTAATGTAGCATACATGGGCTATGTTACAGTGCATGCTTCGTTTTGACGTTCTAATGTAATCTAATATTCGAATCACGAGACCGAGTTCGTTGATTGTGAACCTGGTTTAGACGTTCCATTGCCGGTTATGAGCCACATCAGAGCCAACATGTGACGACTTTATTTCTCATGCCATTCGTCATTCAAATCTTATAGGAAACGCGGTGAGCCACTGTCGCCCCTTAAAATGAGGGTCACAGCATTTCTGAAATTGCCCGGCGGGTCATCGTCCACCGGAATACCGTCTCTGGATCAGGCTACACCGCCTGACAGGGGTTACGGCTGATAGGCAACGGGGCGGCCAACAACGCAGCACTACCCCAGAGGAGGACCAGGTTGATCGATTTGATTTGTAATCACGCCGTAATGTGGCATCTCAGAATACTTGAGGCATGCGATCTAACATCCAACCAAACTGGTGGTATCCATGCCTCGCAGGTTGAATGCCGTCATAGCGACAGGAGGTACTTAGAAAAAATAGTAACTAAATACAAGAGATCATAAAATCAATTCACGTGTTCACTTTTTATATTTGGGTATTCATGCAAAACGGCACAATAGTAGCATACTCTTCTGACGCCATATCAGATGCTCATCAATACGAGGAGAGACAGTATACCGATTCAGAACAAAACTGTTAAAGTGGGTGGTAATCGCTTGTTGGAAAATATAGGCCACTACTGCAGTGGAGAGTCAAGCTTTCACGGGTTTTCTAAAGAAGTAAACTTACTCTACATGCTTTTGTTATTTAACTCTGAAGTTGAAATGTATCAGTGTGAGTGACTTCAAAGGCTATCACAGTATTACAAACATGATTAACGAATACGGCAGAAAATATCAATACATCAACATAATGGCATCCACATTAACATAGGGCTGCCTACCTCCGACGCAAACAGCCCTCAGGAACCAATATTCATCGATCATGGTCTCTTGCGTACTGTTTGAAATATAACTAAGTGCTTCTTCCTCACTAATTACAACTTAGATATGAATGCTAATGTACAAATTAATATGGCTTTGCAATCATATCCTGTTATGCAAATGGATATATGGCTTTCTAAAACGACACAAGTTTCGTTAATCACTTAAAGATGAACTAAGTTGCTCTAAACCATCGGAGTACGAGGAAGCTTACAATTTACTCACTTGATCGATGAAGCGAGAAACATCTTTATGACAGATGAGTGAAAATAATGGTATAGATCTAGTTTAGTTGTGCCACGCTGAAATTTACGGGATTTTTCTTACTAAAGGTAGTGTAGCGTGTAAAAAAAATTCTTTTTATTGAATGAATAAATCGATGAGGAGGGTTATGAAAATCAGAGATGTAAGGCCTGTGTTTTATAATGCTGTAGTCGTAACAGACTAACGTCCTTTTCGTCTGCTGCTTCACGCCACACGCAGCAGAATGTGCTTGAATAACGGCCAAAAAATGAATGTAAACATGAGGCTATGATAATCACGCAGTTTTCAAATAATACTGAAAATAAAGTAAATTTCGGCTGTAAGAGGAAGTCAGGTAGGGTCTCCAAAGGATCTTTTGACAAATATTATTTCAGCGACTTCTACCTTTTTTATAATCTCACATATTCCCTGATCTTCAAAACCACCACCATCGACATATCTGTTACATCAAAAAACATGATCGGCCACTCTTATTCTGTTTGCACTCATTAACGGAAGTACCAGCGCTAAACAGTTTCATTCATATTTGAAATCTATACATGTGTGGAGCATTTAAGGAGGAACTTGATTAAAATGATGAAAATATTATCTCCTTTCTGTAGAATATAATGATATGACTGTATTATCTCCAGTTGGTGAAAGTAATTCTGGTGCTATTTCATCACCGATCAGTGAAAAATGTTCTGCCTGAAGCTTATTTCCTTATATGTCATGTTTATGTATTCAAACTGTTCCCGCCCCTCTATGTCCTACTTAGTTAATCATCGCTCACGAATATAGCTGTACATTTAGAGGGACTTTAAACGTTATCCTTTAAACGCTACCAATCACTTAGAAATGTCTTTACCTCTGTGGTAAAACCG
This sequence comes from Panulirus guttatus, assembly GCA_032361385.1. Lineage (NCBI taxonomy): Eukaryota > Metazoa > Arthropoda > Malacostraca > Decapoda > Palinuridae > Panulirus > Panulirus guttatus. Next base: position 5,902 of record JAUUDW010653221.1, on the reverse strand, counting down.
TTGCTGCAGTCTTCAGTTCGTATTTTCGAATATCACAGTGGTTTAAATACTAGATGTGCTTTCTTGAAATTTCATAAATTTAAGCTGGGTTATATTCAATGGCATCCATCAATTATGTTGCACTGATTAAATCCTACTCTTTAAGGGATTATAATCACATTCTAGAGTATGCTGCGAATCTGATTTAGAGAATTTTGCCCAAGGTTTTGCAATGGTATTCAAACATCACACAGCCGAACTAACGGTCGCGTAGTGTGAGGCTATGTGCTGGGTGCCGGTTGCGTTGCGTCTCATCAGGTTAGTTTACTACAAAAACACGTAACGACTGTGTGTACATTGGAGCTGCCTCGCATGGACCAGCAAGCCTTATGTAGTTTCCTTCAGTCTTTTGTTTTTGTGGGACATGCAATCACTTGAAGCATGACCGTCAAACATGTATAACATATAACTAATAGACAAAGTATTACCCCCAACTATCATTCGACATGCAATCCATAATGAATTGAAATATAATGACAAAAAAGGACCCACTACAATCAAATTAAACATCATAGCCAAACAACACTCGACTTATCACTTATAATCAGTTTAACCATCATGACCAAACAACACTCGACATACACTTATAATCAAAGTTTATTAATAGTAATTATGTTACTTACCTTCCGTCGGCGGGAAGCCATCCACCACGAGTCACGTGACTCAATAACAATCACTTAACAAATTTTCCAGGTAATTACACTATATTCAGGTTTCAGTTATACTTTCTGAAAGTTGTATTGTACTGAAGCCAAATATTATTGCTATATATCGCAATGTTTCGCTACACTTTTCACTAATCACTATAATCACTAAAAGTGTTGCCAGATCTCTATATACTGATTACTATTGACGATGCTGTAATGATAAACTAGTACTTCATCTATAATGTACACTTATCGCTGACCCACACATGTAAGCTCATAATCACTCGATGATCATGCTACAAATATTTCAGTATCTCTCTGGAAGCGTATCTCAAATGTTTTTATAATGTAGCACATTGTTTCTTTTCTTTTTTCTAGTAAATCAATTACAAAACAATCTTTCCCGTAATATGACGTTACACTGAATTTTCAACATATTCAACACTCGCGGCGGATCCAACACTGATGCACTTAACACAATGAGTCGGTGACATGATGACACTACCATCAACGTTATTTTCAACTTTTTACGACTGTATTACCATATGTCACACACAATATCTATACGTGTCCTCCCACCTCCTGCCTCAAGCACCGTCGGGGCGGCAATGACAATATTTACCTAGTGCTGCGGACTTGAACGGAGCCACCGCACGAAAGATCGTTAAAACGTAGTTCGACAATCGAATCGGTAGGTTCATTGGATCATGATGGCAAGTAAAGAACTGATACCTGTCGTTCTTTGCTGGGTAATTTTGCGAAACATTAGTGAATGGTAATGAGTCAGTTGCCAAAATTACATCATCTGGCTAATAATACTGACGTAAACATGCGCAAACCGATGGGTGACGTGTCGGTGGCAGTGATCATTGGCATAGCATTACTACGGCCAATATACCACCAGATGTCATGTCATGCCGTGTCCGTCTCTGGCGTGACATATTGGTGCGGCGTGTCACGGTCATGTGTATTGCGTCATTTCGTGCCAACAATCCTTGTTCTTCCTGACATGATAGGACATTCTGGAGCGGCGTGTTACTGTCACCTACTGCAATTGTCATATCATGCCGCGTCGCTATACACAGATACACACACATGCGCCCATTGTCACACACACGCACTCACGCACATAACTGAAGACACTTGAACTAATATTAGGATAAAGGCTGTGTAGACTGCCATGCACTCCGTCTCAGGATCCTCCCACAATGTGATTTTTTTTTCTTTTTTTGGGGGGGATTGGAAACTGAAAAGAAAATGAGAATACGACTTTCGCTTCGCTCTCTGTGGGCCACCACTAGCAGGATGGCCCATTTCACCCTTACACGCCCATTGACATCACGTTCTGGTATGATATTAATCATAATATAATGTTGTTGATGTCCTGAATTATTACCTGATACAGCTGGGTTAACTGTAGTTGTTTCGATTTTCCGCTCTATTCGTTCGAAACAGCAATGTAATGATGGTTATTTTTTGTAAACAGCATAGCAGTAGCACAAGAAAGATTTTTTTTCCATCTGATTTATTTTAAATGATTCCTACTGTGAATTGTCTTCCATTACTTATATATTAAAATTTACAATAAACAGATGGTCAAGCTTATGAAGACTCGTTGTAGAAATGTAAGTTATGGAAAACGAGGTGCTCCAGGCAGATACTATTTAAGTGAAAAGATTTAATGAATCTGTGGTCGGTGGAATGTGACGAAGTGTGCGACATTTAAGACGATATTATGAAAACTGATGTGGCAAACGAAACTGTAAAACGTAGACTAAAAGAAAAGCTGAAAAAAGTAACTTCAATCATAGAGTCACAGGCATGTCCATGCATGATATCTGTTAACAAATGGATGACTACAAATTGCTTTATTTGGATTTCAGACTTTGTCACAGAACATTTTGTAGAATGGAGTAGTACACTTCTGACTCCTTCCTGCTGCAGAATGTCTGTGGGGTCTGGTGAACAACGCGGGCGTCTGCACGCTGGGTCCCGTCGAGTGGATCTCCATGAAGGGCTTCAGGAGGGACCCGGAAGTCAACACCTTCGGTCTCATCGCCTCCACTAAGGCCTTCCTGCCACTCGTCCGCCAGGCCAGGGGTTAGTTGAGGTCAAGGGTTAGTCGGGGTGAAGGTTCAGGTGAGTAGCAGGGTACCTCTCAAGCGTCAGCAACACACATGGTATACTCTCGGAGCCTAAACGCCCAGAGAGAAAGACCAGTCAACCATCAGTACAGCCAGTGATCATCTCTGAGCCTAGCTAAGCCAAGCCATCGCCTTTCTAAACCACACACACACACACACACATACACGTCATTCTACCTAAGTTCATCTACGCCTCTCCAGGGACCAGCTGGAAAGAGTGCAGAAAAGGGCATTGAGAATCATCCTGGGCCCTTTTTACACCACCTACCCAAGAGGTCCTCATCTCGCTGAACCTGCCCCCCATATCCGACCAACACCGGCAGCTCACGCGGCAGTTTGGCAATAAACTGCTGACTCACCCTCATCACAGAGACCTCCCCTCTCCCCCCATGCCTCTCCACGTAGGACTGCCGTTCGTTTCGACAACCATTTTGCTCTAATCACAGCTCGTAAAGACAGATGTAAGATCAGTCCTGTCCTACCATTGTGAACTTTTAAAACAATCCATGAAGAAGTGCATAGCTATGCAAGTGAACAGTTCATTTCTTGTTATTTGGGCAATGCGGTATGCCAACCACTGTACTACCGTAACTGTTCATCGCCTTGTGTTCAGTCAAGTTCATAAGGTATAAAACATAACATCCATTCTGTAAACATCCCTGAATATCTGCCACCCTGGCTTGCTAAACGCGCCTCACCCATATGCTTATCCAGTGTGGAAATATCCAACACACTCTAAACTAGAAACTATCATTGCCTCCCAGTTCTGTATATCTATAATATCTTAACTCAATATTTTCAACTTAAATGGCCGCCTACATCCAATAAACCGATATTTATCTGTTAATTAATTTGATAACTTATACGCGGTATGCCGGGGGTATATAAGTAAGGTGACAAATATGAATGGTTAAGAACCAGTCATAGGAGTAAAATTATACCACACATCTGTAAACTCTACAACTGTCTTCTGTCTTACGTTCACTGACTGACCAGCTCCTTTTTCCCCTTCCTAACAACACAAATTTTTGTTGATGATTCTTCGTGTGCGAGAAGAGACGATGCAAAAGACAGGAACCAATATCTCTTGGGTGGGGACGACGATTCTGATGTACTTAACTGTCAGTGAGTCAATGTATTTCTAGGTCGTATTGTGAATGTCTCCAGCATGTCCGGGCGGACGAGTAGGAGCTTCATGAGTGCTTACAGCATCTCTAAGTTTGCAGTGGAAGGTTTCAGTGATGCCCTACGGTAAGTTCAGTCGGAACTGTCAGCGTTTTGCTATAGTGATTATAATGTAGGAGGTCTCAACGATGTCCTGCTATTTGGGAATTTGTAGGATGTCAGACATATCCTTTGGCGTAGTAGGCTGTGGAGTGTGTGAACGGTCCTCTATAGTGAAACGCTGTGGAAGATGAGTCCGTTGCGTTACCTTGATGTGTCTTACTTGTCTCCTAGAATACAGTAGTTCGGAAGGTGACGACCATGTTTTACATTGAGTGCATTGTAGAATGAATGACTCTTCTCCTAATGCGTGTTCACTGTGGGAAGAATGTCGACGTCAGCACACTGTATCATGTCGTGAATTGACTGTAGAAGTATGCAGTAGTGCCTTGCGGTGAGGACAGTGCAGAGGGGACATGTCAGTGATGTTCCCAGGTAGAACCATTTGATAGAACGCTTCAGTAGCAAGCAGTAGCTGGTTATTTAATCATTGGTCCACTGGTTGCAAACAACAAAATCACAAGTGTTATTCTAAATGTGCGGTAATGATAAACACCATAGGTTGCCACAGGTAAGACAAGGCGGTGCAGTAGTTCGCTGTGGTTGTTCTGTTACTCCGTCAGAAAGCTTTCGTTCAATCAAGAACGCTCAGGTACAGCAGAGAGAATCCATTTGGTATTCCGCATATTCATGAATCGTGTATTGCTTTTGATGCATGAGGCGTAGACTGTATTATCCCAATAGATATAGATTTCATATTGCCATTTAGTCATGATACCTTGAAGATGTCAACTTTGCAAGTGATACAGCTGTGCCTGCACGTGTTCAACAGAGGGCAAAGTAAGGGAAGGTGACGAGGGTACAGTGTTGTCATTACTAACCTAGTATTCTCTCTCTTCCCCCAGGCAGGAGATGCAGCCTTTCGGCGTGAAGGTCTGCCTGATCGAGCCTGGCAATTTTGGCGCCGGTAATGTATTCTTAACTTTGTTTTGCATTGTCATGTGTGGGCAGCGGGTGAGGGTGTAGCACGTGTTGGTGTAGTGTAGAGTCGGAGTCGTAGTCAATGTGTAGCTGTAGGTCAGGTGCTGTATGTCGTCTGTCTAGTCGTCCAGCAAAAGGTGAGGGGTGGATCTTGTTAAATATGAGATACAACTGTATGTTTTTCAGTGTGTGGAGATTAGCTTTTTACTAATTTCTCGCCGTATTACACTGTAACAGACAGTGATTCTGTTACAGCGTAATACGCAATAGTTATAACCAACACACACACACACACAGACACACACACACACTCATAGGCCATACCCTTCCTTCTGTCCATAGAAGCCTATGTCACCAACTCGAGGTTGACCTTTACACCTGCTGGGTTTGTCGTAAGGGGCAGGTGCATTTGAGTAGTTACCAAACCATTTTATTCTCCGTATAATTACCCAGGAAGCTGTCAAGCATTTTAAGTACAATGAATACAAAAAGGACTATAATTTTGCAGCACATCGACTGTTCCGTGTAATGTGTCATAGTTTACAGCCTTTAACAACAGTATGGTGTTGGCTGTAGGGTGGCGATGTGCATAGCGAGCTGTTGTTATGTCAGAAGGGATGGGGTCAGCACCGCACAGGTGCTGACCCATATGTTGTGGTGAGTAGCAATATGTGTTACAGGAACGCAGAAACCATTTTGTGGTGGTGGTTTGGTTTGCATAAAGTAAGGACAAGATGTTGCATCCTGTCCGCTGTGTCAGGTAGATTTATAAGCTGTGGTCCTTGTTCGCCTTCGGCAAATACCTGGAGCATGAAGATATTTGCCGATGTATGTTAAGACACGTGAAAAATACGAACTCCTCTAATG
>JAUUDW010653210.1:0-10568 GCA_032361385.1 Panulirus guttatus | reverse complement strand
TGGGTCTTTCTTCGTCTGTTTCCTGGCGCTACCTCGCTGACGCGGGAAACAGCGATCATGCATAATAATAAAAAAAAAAAATATATATATATGGCTAGCATGAACAAATTATCTACAGGAATGAATTAAAAGATATGTTTCTTTATTACAGATTGACTGCAGTTGTTACAATGTACATATGGTTATCTACCCAGTGGACATAATTGCACATTTTTTATCATTTATGGGTGACTGTAATGTGTGAAATTTTTTTTCTAGCTGTATTTCTAAGTTGTTAGTGACATCTGTGGGTAAGAGATGGAATCATACATCATATGAGAATTTGAAACATAACCGCTAAAATCTGTGGCAGCTTTCTGGCACATTGCAGCCTTCCTAGGAGACCAGTAGATTGCTATGGCAGTCCAAGGGCTAAGAAAATGGTGGAGGAAATCAAAGAGAGAAAAGTTTTCATGAATGAGGTGTGTTAGATAATATATGGAATGTGGAACTTTTTATTAAGTGTACAAGGAAAGAATGACAAAAAGTGTGTATTTGAGTTGAAGTTAGGAATAGTTATAGAAACCAGAAATAGAGTGGAAGGATAGAAAGAGAGGATTATGTGTTTCAGAGAGGAGTACAGCAATGACAGAATTTGCGGAAATGGTCTGCCCACTTGTATAAAAGGAGAAGGTGACAGGGCATAGAGAGATGGGCAGTAAGTAAAGATGACAGTGATATACATTAATTCCTTAATTCTTTGTGGGAAAAGCCATAGACAGTATGTAGTTATTTTTGTGATACAAAGTACATAAGAAGTATGTTTGTAATAAGTTATTTTCCTGTATTTTTTCAGGTGGTTTTGAATAAGCTGCAGGATGAACAGCTAGCAATTGTTATCATACGACTGTATGAAGGGGAGTTTGAGGCTGTACCTCCAACACTGTGTAAACTTCTTAATACAGTGAGTTTTCATGTCCCCACTGAGATACAAGTGGAAAGCTTATTGCTTTGTATCTGTTCATCCATGTCTTTATCTGTAACTTTGTTTTCATCCCAATTAAGGGTACATAGTTTTAGGGAATCAGCTTCTGGTATGATTACCTGTGGATTAAATTAAATCTTCACAGGTGTTTCAAGCATATTCACAATATGCATGTGATATTGTGGCCATGAATATAATTTAAAGAAAAATTATGATGTTTTGAACTTGGTGATTTTTTTCAGCTTTTACTGAACACAGTACGTATTACATGTAAAAATGTCATGTCACGATGATCAGTGGATTGAATTTAACTTAGCAGTTTTTTATGTACATACTGAAGATATGCCTTTGCTATAATGGTGGCCATAAATGAATGTGTTTTTTAAATTTATCTTGTGTTGAACTTGGAATTTTTTCTTAAATTTATTACCAAGTACAGTACAGGTTTTGCATTATACAATTCTCACAGGAGGGTAGAAAATTATGTGAAATTCAACAGATTTGTTATGTGAAAGTTGAAAATTTTGATGCAGCATTCTGATGGCCATAAATGAATGCTTACAAATACCGTAATGTGTCACTTTTTCACCTGTATTTCTAAGTGCTTTCCCTGTATTGTTCAACCAGCTCTTCATGTTTGCTAGTGGAATGAACTAACACTTTGTACATTTCTTTCATAGATATAGAAAACATGCATATATAACATTCTTTGGCCATAGATATAATTTCATGAATATTATCTTGTGTGAGGGAAAATCACAAGTTTTAGCTGTTGAATACTTTATAATATCAGATGCAGGGTATATTATATATCAGACGTTTTTATTCAAACATTGAGTTGACTTTCTTCATATCTGTGGAATGTACATGATACAGAATGAAAACTGACAAATATATTATTTTCAATGGGTGCTTCATCATATTTCAGATCCCTACTCCAGTTTAAAGACCTCTTCCCAAATCCTATGGAAATCATGTTTGTCTCCTCCTTTTCTTTATTCTTCATGTATCTAGTATACTTTGAGTAAGACACTCCATGAGAATCATCCTTGCTTATCTTGTTTACTAGATATTCATAGTCCTTCAAATGTCAGTAGCTCATTGCACATGAATTCTGTATTCTGTTACAGAGGTGAAGATTATACCTCTTATGTTAAGACTTGTGGATAACAGAAAAGAATGATAGGTGCCTCTGAAAGCATGCGCAAGGAGAAAAATAAAGTAAGAAATTAACGAAAGATAGATGATTGTGAAAGCAAGAGGAACAAGTAAGACTGAAAAAAAAGAATAGTTGTTGTTGAGAAATATGATCGTTGATTTTTTGAGAACGTAATATTAGTTTATGTGTAATTTATTGTTAAATCAGAAGTAGTTTTCTTTACCAGAAATCCTCAAACTACATTCCAAGTAATACAATTTCAGAGAATTCTGGGAAAAGATGAACAAGGTGACAATATGGATCTGAAGAAGGTCCATCCAAATCCATTCATCCGGTCTGCAGCATACTGGATGCTCAGAGATTACAGTAACTCCCTCAATACATTGCTGCAGACTGATGCTATTCTTGGGATACACCACCCGGACTATGTAGCCAGCAAATCATCTGCAAGTGGCATTAGTGCTGGTCAGTCATGTAGTTAAATGTGAAACAGTTTAAGTGACCATTGTAGAGCTAGATAATATTTAGGAAGCTTGTTAGGTCTTTAAATTTTTTTTCTAAAGTAATTTATGTAATTATTGATTTTATATTCCTCATACTTCTTATTCCTACCTATAGACAAAGCCCAATGAGCATTTGATAGTCCACTTACTTTTAAAGAGTTAGAACACCATTTCATCCCCAAATTAGGGTGCATCCTTGAGGATTCATCCCTTTTCAGATACTGTGATACCTTGTTGGTTGATACTTGTTTATAAAGATCCGGCAACCCACTTAAGTTTGTAATGTTATGATGTCTTGGCATAGTGGTGAGATGGCACTTAGTCATCAGATATCCTCTTCACAATTGTTTATACTTGATCTGCGCGCTGTGTTTTTACATTGTGACCTTTGTCTGCAGGCTTCATAGCACATATTTTTAAGTACTTTAGTCTGTATTTAGAGCTCCATGGCATATGGTAGTGTGTCTGCACAGTTAAGCTAAGTAGGTGATCATGACTTCATTATAATAGTTCAGCAGTGTGAACTTTTTTCTGTAAGAATTTCTCCAGTTTAAAGTGATTTTCTGAAAGTTTATGGACCTTTAGATTGGTTACATATATAGTAGCACAATTTTTACATAGTAACTCAACCTTTACAATATATTTTATATTTTACTTCTCTTGTTTTGTTTTTGGTTATCTTTATTGGAATATTACGAAGACTTTATAAATGGAGTACCATATGTATAGCCCTGGCTCTGTTGGCTCTGTATGAGACATGTTTTGATTGTTATACTTACATGAGACAATACCAGACAGTTTTGTTAGATATTTTGATACTAGTTCAACTTGATGAAAGACTTTCAAACAGTCCATCAGATACTCCCTCCACTCTGTTTTGTTGTTCATTTGTCATTTCTTGGTGTGCCCTCTCAACATAGGTTGCTGTGAGTAGAGGGGTCTAAGATAAACCTTGAGGTCGAAGGTTCCCATTCCTTGAGCAGTGTACCCACAGTACCCAAAGGAAACTGTCAGAGAGTGTCCACCATGAGAAAAATTGAAATTGGAAGATTACTTTTAAGAATGGCATTAGCAAGTGGTAATGTGGTTTGACAATAAAAACTGCACAAGAGATGGAAGGGTAATAATGAAAATGCGAAATTTTTATTCAAAAAGCTGGACAAGTGGAAATTGATAAACTGGAGAGAATTCATAGATCTGTTAGGAACAAAATTGAAGAAATTAAGCTCTTAGATTTTCTCGAAAGACTTAAAAACTTAAGGTTACAATCTAGAAAGAGGAAATGAAAGGTATATGATAATTTATGGATGGTAACAGTTTGAAGAAGTAAGACGTGCTATAGTTAAAAACTTCAAAATATGGAAAAAACAGAATAACTAAGGCAATAGAAATTCTTTGGAATCTGTTAAAAAGACAGCAAGCAAGAAGTTTCAAAAGCCCAGATTTCCTCCTACATTGAATAGATTATCCTTTTCCCTGTCAGTGTTGTTTGTCTGTGATAAAAGAAAAGTGGAAAGAATTTGGTTACTTAAACATTAAACATTCTCCCTCATCTTCTTTTAGCTGACCCAAGTGTGTTCAACTTCTACATTTACCTGAGAACTCATCCACTACTGATTCGGCAGTGTATTGCTAACAGTGCAAAGAGTACAGGTGGATCATTGATGGCTTCTCGGTGAGTATCACTGTGTATATCTCTATGAAGTGATATCTGGTGTGGATTTAAGGGTTTTCTTTAGCTGCTCATATTTATTAGGAAAAACAACAAATGTTACACAGTTAATGAGAGTATACTATGTTATGACTATGACCTTGAAATATTGCCAGCAGAATATTTCTGAACATAATGTAAATCACTTTTTTGTGTTACTGCTGATATTTGAATTTGATTATTAAAAAATTTGATTTACTGTAAAAGACAATCTGAAAGATTTACGTTACTAATTCATTCTCGAGGGTAATGATCGTGTAAACAGCTTGAATGAAATTTTAGCATTTTGCAACTTTGGATAAAGAAAAATATCACCATATTCCCCCAGAAAATTGTTCCATGAGCATGAGACATTCCTTTGGAATATATAAAGCAAGACTCAGCCTGCCCTCATATTTCTTTGAGGAGGCAGCCTACACTCACCCTTTGTTAACATGCCAAAGCTATCTGTAGCTTGTTTAACAAGCCTGCCCTAAGCCAGTCAGCAGCTACCATTGGGCTGACATTATCGACTTTCTCCCAGCCATCTTCTTGGGGCTCATATTTTCTTGGGGATTGCACGCACATTTGGATATGCTGCATGGCTTCCTTGCTGGTGTTAGCCAGCTTTCACGGCTAAGTACCCTTTTCTTATGTCATCTGTTCTTAACGCTACCTTACTAACATGGGAAATAGCGAATATGTATAAAAGAAAAGAAAAGAAAGAACGCTAACATATAACATCAAGAATTTTCCAAAATATGATTTATCCCTATAAAGTATATAATGCTTGGTATTCCTTGAATACCCTCTAAGTTAAATCAATTTATACATTCTTATTAATTATTCACTGATCTCTCCAATTCTTTTACCACTAACCTGCAATTGCTTCTCCTTAGGGTGGACTTTCATGGCTTGTACAACAGCTTGTCCACCTCCTGCTTGAACAAGCTGCTTAGCATGAACAGGAACTCGCAAGGCCAACATGGAGATTGCACCACAGCATTCCTCACATAAACTTGGTACAGACTGAAAAAAAATAAGAAAAGAAATATATATAAATAAATGATGAGACAGACTTACACATGCATAGCCAAAGACAATTATTAGCACTGATCAGAAAGATTAATCTCTACAAACTGACAGGAGGTTCAAGGCTATATGACTTTGTCTTCCTCTCAATAATGTAAAATGGACCTCAAAATCAGTACAACCACCCTAAAATGTAAAGGAAAAGCTTTATATATCATTATCAGCTGGACTTCCAATACCAGATATGAGAATATGACGGCAACAAGACTGTTTCTCCTTAATGTTTTATTAAAAAATTTTGAACTTTTTCAGTTGTAAAATTTAAAAGAAAGTCTCTTTTCTCTTTGAAATGTCAGGGGACAATCTGAGGATTTATTGCTGACTGCATCTGAACTGGAGAATCCAACAGCATCTTCTTTGAATCTGAAAATTCAGCTAGATTAGCATCCTCCAAAGAAGGCCAAGATCCCTGGAAGCTCAATTGTTGGTATACAAAGAGAAAGACACCTTTCCTTTCCATTTTTGTGTCTAACAAGGAAAAAGATGTAGTTCAAACAGTATACATATACACATCACCACCTCTAGAAAACAGAACATCTTATAGGGGTGGATAGATTAATTGAACACAGGTGCAATTGCAGTGGGAATTACATTCATAATTTAGGATCATCACTTAATACTGTTTGCACAAACAGCAACACAACAAATTGTGAATAGCAGCAAGGAAGAAGCTTCACCAGAATCAACAGGTTGTTACAGAATCTTCTATTGGTGATGAAGATAAACTACTTTTCCAGTTAAAGATTGAACTGACTAAAAGAAAACTAAAAGTCATATTTTTGGTTTTCACAATTATGTGCTTTGGTAAGGAACACAAATAAGCCAGCTTCAGACATGACTGCTGTTACATTACTCTAATATTACTGAGGACATTTAAAGACTACAAGTTAAATACATAATCACTGCAAGAACACATAATTATATTCAAACTCATATTCTCACCATCACCAATTCAGTAGAATCCTTTTTTGGTTTGGATCTAATTATATAATGGTGCAGGTCTTAAGAATTTCCATAACTTATTAAGCCTTAAACTACAGTGTCAACTTACTTGATGTGAAATCATCGATACAACGATAAGCTCTCCAACACCCATCTTCATAGCTTCCACTTTCACTTTGTCGTTACCCACCATTGCCTTCAGAAGTGATACTGCTTGTTTGTTTAAACCCTGGGACAAGAAAAAAATTAACCAAAATTGAAGAAAGAAGTCTCAACAGAGTAGGATTAATCTAGGGATGATAAATATCATATTGTTACCTAACATGTAATTCATAATGGGAAATAAGTACATATTACTAAATATGATACTGCAATACTCGTGAAGAAGCCAAGGGAAACAACAGAAAGGTATGTGGATCCTGGTTATGGATAGGGGGGCTGCGGATTCAATACATTACAAACTCCAGCTACAGAGTGGATGTGAGAGAATGAGGCTTTTTTTTCATCCGTTTCTAGCGCTACCACACTATTGTGGGTTATGATGAACAAGTATGAAAAAAATAATATTGGCTTTCAAAATGGAGAATGGACTTCAAATATATCCTTAAGAATCTACATTAAGACAAATATATGAACTGTGAGATAAAGATTATGAGCAAATATCATTATAAAAGGATGTGTAGCAATCCAAGTAACATGGGAAACTTCTGCAGTGTTCATTTTATCCAAAGTTCTGGATAAACTCTGAGTAAGGTTAGAGGACTTAAGCTACATCAGACAGCCAAAATATTGACCAAATTGAGAGAAGGAGGTATTGTGCACTTTCAAAAAGCACGTTAATATACAGCTGCTATAAAACAAGGACTGACTGGAGAGCTAACTTTAAGCCTCTTCTCTTTTTGCCATTAAATCCCTAACATTCCACTGTTTATCATTCAACTCCTAATTTTAACATACCTGTCTTTAAGCTTTTTGTCTCCTACTTTTAGATATTTTCTAAATTACTTTTATATCTTTCTAATTTTGCGGCATCTTAAATAAAAATTTGTTTCAAAACAACTGCTACGTTACATCAAAAATAAGCCAGTATAGTAATAATGACACCTTTAAATCAATTTTTCTTTTTTGTTCTTAGATGAACTAGGTGTAGATTGGGATGACACCTAAAGCAGACTAGTCTCAACAAATCTTTCAAGTAAATCCAAGGCTTTTCACGGTCACCCTGAAACATAAGTGGATAATGCCCCTTAACATCAATCAATCTATTTTTAACCTACTCATCAGTTAAATGAATGTTACAAAAATAAAACTATGGTAACTTAAGCAAGATATGTACAGGCAACAAAATCAAATATTGGTTTAATGGTCACTACAACTTAAGGGTGAGCTGTTTTGAAGCCTTCTTTCCCTACAAGTCGAAGTTTTGGAACTCTCTACCTTCTCATGTCTTTCCCAATAACTATGACCTAGCACATTTCAAAAGACAGGTTTTTCACTTTCTTAAAAATTTGTAAATACTTTCCCTTGACTCTTCTTTTTTTTTCCATTTCATAATTCTCTGTATATTTCAATTAGGGCCCGACCTTGATGTGGACTTTTGTCAGTGACTGGAGTCTTCAACATTAAAAAAAAAGTTATAAGTGCAAAAAATTCTTATAAAGATAAATGACAATTACATCAACTCAAAGCTGAGAGATTTTATCAAGAGTGAATGGCATGTGTGTGAGTAGGTAGACAGGAAGGTGAGTTGTTCAAGGAGAAGGTGGGTCTGTGGCATGGATGTGTGATCTCACCGTGACTGTTTAATGTTTATGGATGGGATGCCGAGGAAGTAGAATGAATCCCAGGGTCTTGGAGAAAGGAGCTGGTATGCAGTCTGCTGGGGTGAGTCAACTGTTGTTTGCTGATGATACAGTGCTGGTTGCAGAATTGGGTAAGAAACGGCTGAAGCAGTCTGAGTTTGGGAGAGTAAGAGAAAGAAGACAGTTGAAAGGAAATGTCAATAAAAGCAGGGTTATTGGGTTAAGCAATGAAATGAGACAAGTTCTTTTGAGTATATATCTAAATGGAGAGGTCATGGAGGATTGGAACTGAAGTGAGCCATAGGGTTGGTGAGAAGTGCATTGAGGAATGTGTGAAAAGAGAAATCAATGTCTTTAAGGACAAAGATGGCAGAAATGGGTATGTTGAAAGTATAGTAGTGCCGTTGTTGCTGTATGGATGCGAGGTGTAGGCCATACATAAAAATGTAAAGAACAGAGTGAAAGTGTTGGAAATGAAATACCTGAGGTCAACATGTGGTGTACAGAGGGTTGATCGAATAAGAAATATGATGGTAAAAGAAAGGTGTGTAAGTAAGATGCGTGTGTATGAGAAAGCTGAAGTGGGCGTGCTGAAATGGTCTGGACATATGGACAGGAAGAGTGAGAAAAGGATGACTTAGAGGGTATACATGCCAGAAACAGAAGGAACATGGAAAAGAAGGGAACAAAGGAAGAGGAGATAGAATGGAGTGTATGATAATTTGAAGGGTTGGGACCTGAGCTTACAGGAGGGTGCAAAGTGTGCAAAGGATAGAGAACTGGAGAGATGTGGTTTACAGGGGAAAAATACAACCCATGCAATTACAGCCAGGGTCTCCACAGAGGTAAGACATTGTACAACACAGGTAAATATAAGTCTAAGATTTTTTCCTGGTGCTCATTACAGTTATTTGTGATATAAGGTATCTATAAATTTAAATGAGGGAAGGGTCTCCATACTATAAAATGTACAGGGATGGCTGGGGTCCTTTACAGGGCTAAACTGGGAGGAAAAGAAGGTACCTGGTAGTGAACATGGCAGCAAATGAAACAATGGGAGCTAAAGAGAGTTACAGGATAGAAAAGGGGGTTAAGGTCCTAGTTCATTAAAGATAGTTTGTAAGGAAATGAGAGCATCTGTAATGATAAAGAAAGATATGTTGGACAATACTTTATAGGAGTCCTGATAGGTTTGTATGAATATAAATCATGAGCCCTGAATGGAGAGGACAGAAAGAGGGTGGATAGGCCAAAAATTAAATGCTCAAGAAAGACATATGGTGTGAGGCTGGTTGATTGTGTGAGATATGATAACGCCAGTATGAGCTGTGGTAGTGAGCGCAGTCTGATTAACATGGCCAACTAGGGGTACTGAAATGCTTAGGGCATACAGATAAGATGAATAAAGAATGATGATCAAAGAGGATCTATATAGCAGCAGCACAAGATGCAAAGAGGAGGGAGAAACCAAGTAGATGAAGGAATGGAGTATTGGAGATTTGGGGGTATCAGGGCCTGAACATTCAGGACTAGAGGAATGCAGAGGATAGAATGACCTGGACCGATGTTGTTAATGGGGTTGAACTGGGGCAGATGAACTGGACAATGTAAACCATGGATCAACTTGAAAGGCTTGGATGTGGATAGTAGTCTCAGGTTTTGGTACAGTATACATGACAGTTAGAGACTGGATGTGTATATAGGACACCACCATCTATTACCTGCCAAAGTACGAGAGGCAATTCAGCATAGAATAAATCTAAAGACAGGCATACAAAATTTTTGACAATTGCATTGTAAGTATAGGCACCTTCAACAACTCCTAAACATTCACATTTCAAGCATTTTGCCAGATTAACTACATAATAAAATGAAATATATTACTAAACACATAATATCTTACAATTTGGACAATACTATTCACTGTAACTTTGCTTTTGATATATTTAGTCTACAAAATTATGTTTCTTTATCTTACTGTGTGATCAGGAAATGAAACAAGGATATCGTTGATGACAACCAATGCCCCATGGTCCACAGCATCTTGACAATATTCTGCTCGCACACATAGTTTACCAACAATGGAAAGTAGTTCACTAGCTGTATCACTTTCATTGAGCCAGTCTGAAAATGAGAATTTTTAAATTGATCACTTAAAGTACCAATCTTAACATTCATCTTATATGTGTTATATCTCAGAGAACCATTAATGAGGCTACAATAGGTATTCTATGATATATGAAGAAAAATATACCTGGGGATAGGGGAAAAAGAATACTGCCCACATATTCCCTGTGTGTCATAGAAGGCAACTAAGAGGGGCAGGAGTGGGTGGCTGGAAATCCTTCCTTGCTGAATTACTTTCCAAAAGAAAGAACAAAGCAAGGAGCCAAGAGAAGATTTTTCCCTCTAAGGC
>JAUUDW010653209.1:722-17986 GCA_032361385.1 Panulirus guttatus | reverse complement strand
ATTCAGTCATTTCCATTACTCTATCAATCAACACTCTTGCATACATTTTTCCTGGAATAGTTAACAAACTCATTCCCCTATAATTGCTTCATATATCCTTTGCACTTTTTTCCCTATATTAAGGAACAAAAATAGCTTTCACTCAATTCTTGTGCACCACCTTCTGCTTTCATGCAAAATTACATGTCAAATGCTTCCAGTCTATCACACTCTCTCCTCCATACTTCATCGTTTTAGCTGTAATTCCACAGTCATTCTCACATCAAAAATCTGGTCCACATATCCTCTACCTATCCTAAAATCCCCTTGCTGTTCATTTAGTCTGCATTCAGTCATTTCCATTACTCTATCAATCAACACTCTTGCATACATTTTTCCTGGAATAGTTAACAAACTCATTCCCTTATAATTGCTTCATATATCCTTTGCACTTTTTTCCCTATATTAAGGAACAAAAATAGCTTTCACTCAATTCTTATGCACAACCTTCTGCTTTCATGCAAAATTACATATCAAATGCTTCCACTCTATCACACTCTCTCCTCCATACTTCATCGTTTTAGCTGTAATCCCCTCCACTCTGGGTGTCTTTCCTACCTTTCATCCCCATTATCACCCATTTTACCTCCCTTCTTGTTATAGTCCCCTTGCACTAGTATCATTTTCCTTTCATCATCCAAACCCTAGCATGTAAACGCCTACTGACTTACCTTCTTCCACATTCACCAATTCTTCAGAAATCATCCTTTCACTTCCTCCTGTTGATTCAGCAACTCCTCTGCCGTATGTATCACATTTACAGTTCCACTCTTGCCTATACCTCTTTCCTTTTTCACCTCCTTCCAGTACAGTATCTTATTTTCCTTAAATTTTTCACTCGGCTTTCTTCCAAAATCTTCATCTACTCATTTTTTGCTTTCCTATAATAGCTTCTTAACATTCTGCTTACACATCTTATACTTTTCCCTTCTCCTTTGCTTAACTTCCAGAGGTACATTCCTTTTGAGCAGTGTACCATATGCCTTTTTTTATCTTTTCCACAGCATTTCTAATCTAATCTCATCCATCTACTATCCATTTCCACTTTTATTCTTATATCTCACAACCTTGTATCCAACAACTAATCGTACAACCTCTAACAGTGTATCTCAAAGCATTTTAAACACCTTATTCACATATGAGTGCATCTCTGGATTTAGTGCACTTTCATCTAAACATTGTCACCCTTCTTTCATACTCCTTGCATTCTTTCTGATTCATCTACTTGCTTGCCAATGCTTTTACCTTTCCATTCTTCCTTTCACTATACGTCCACTTCTCCCTGATCCTCACCTTCACAAGAAATGCAAAATGGTCATAATCTCCAAAATTCCTCTCACAACTCTAGCATCCAATGCAGCCTTTCATCCACAGCCACTCAATAAATCAAATGATAGTTAATGATAATGTATGATATGATACATAAGCAAATTCTTGTCATAAACAGACATGACAGATTAATGGTAAAGTCATAACCAGACATAACAGGTTAATGTGTAAAGGCTGCAGTAATGCTACAATGATGTAATGTTTAGCCACACTATTTTTTCACAGTACTGTGAGTGCATAGCTTTGGAAATTTCTTCAAGAACTCAGTACTTCATCTGACATCTGTGAAGATGGCAGCACCTTTTGGCCTTAAAGAAGTTCGTGAGGCACTTTCAAGAATCCGTGGATGGGTGCATAGAACTCCCGTCCTCACGTCTCAGAACCTCAATGCTCTTGCTAATAGGCAGCTTTTCTTCAAAGCTGAAAATCTACAAAAGACTGGATCCTTTAAAGTCAGAGGTGCCTGCAATGCGGTTAGTGTTAAATTCAGACTTTTGTGATCCTGTGGATTGTAAGAAATGTCTTAGTAATTAGTGGTTGATTATTAATGATAAATTTCAAATTAGGACAAAAATATTAAAGGTTTGGGTCTTACACGACACTGCTGTGTCAAGAGGACAAAAACATTTTATTAATGTAATCTGAGAACCAGCCTAATTGTGAATAAGATTTATACATGGTATCCTAGTTGGACGTATGATATATTTTAGTCTAACAAAAGATTTTATTCTTAATACGTCATTGCTTTCTCTGCCTTAATTAGGTAACATGAGGAACAGACATATACTGGCTTCACTTATGCACACCCAGTTTCTGGCTGTCATGTTTATTGTACCAAAGCTGGAGCCCACCATCCACAGCTGTGCTTTATCATAGTAGGTTCATTTGCCTGGGTACAGCCCACTGACGGAAAGTTGTCCCCCATATACCACATGGATACAATTCATGCTCTCCAATGCAAGCTTCTCACTCTCTCAAATTTTCATGCTGACACTCCTAAGCCTCCTTCACTCCATCATTCCATCTACCACATACTACCACTTACCTCCTGCCCCAGGAGTCCCTTCCATCTTTATGAAACTCCTGCTGCACTCATGAAGCCAACCATATTCACTTGGTGAGACCATAGGTCTTAAATTATGGTGATGTTGTAAGTGTTTCTTTGTGGGTAGAGGGTGGGGCAATTAAGCAGTAAGTGTTCGGTGTTTTTATTGTGGTAGTTGCATCATGGGAACAAAGGGTCGTGGGATGTAGTAAATCAATGTTTAAAGTTACGTAGGGATGGTTGATGTCCTGAGCATGGACGGGAAAGTGTGACTTGTGTTTGTTTAGGGAGTATGGTTTCAAATGGATGTATGTCAGGTGGGGTGGTATTTAATGGCATAGATAACATCAGTACACAAAGGGATATCCAAATTGCTGCTTCAACAATATAATTTAGTGTGCCTGATATCGCATGTGGTAATGATATGTAGGAGAGTGAAACACATAATGGAGCATCTTACTAGCTGTGAACTCATAAATGTAGGCTAGCATGGAACTGTATCAAGTAAAAGTATGCAAACACAACCATTTGTTTACTGTAGTGACATACATGAAACCCTGATGAGGGGGAAGAGAATAGATTCTTTTTTTTTAAGATTTTGCAAAAGCATTTGACACAGTAAAATGGAGAGTATTACTACAGAAAGTGGGAGAGTAAACTAAAAAGATCAGATGAAAAAAGATGGATTCTGGTGAGGAAGCTGGAATGATTATAATTATTTAAGGCAACAGCAGTTGACTTTAAGAAACATTTAAATAAATAGACTTATCATTGAAGATATTGCTGGATAAACCTTGAATAGCTGCCAAAAAATAAGCATGCTACAAGCAGAATCGAGGGGTGATGGATCAAAAGAAACGGCATTATCTACTGAAAACAAGTTGAGCATCATTATGAGAGAATTTCATCATAGGTAGGTAGGTAGGTACTACCGTTCACTCTCACCAGGTCTTGCATATATTTCCATACATATTTACATAGATACACAAACCAAATAGACCCAAAGTCCAAACGAGGTGGTCTGGCCTTAACACTACAGAAAAAAAAAGGTCCCTTTGAAATTAGAAGAAAAGAATAGCATATTAAAGGCTCTCCCCATCCTTCACTCCCTCTGGTGACACATCAGACTGAAAAAAGGTAGAAAAAATACTTTGCAGCATTAATATGCCTGAAGGAAATTTTTATAGGAAAGTGATAAGGTAGAATGAACATGAATATGTCATGCATCCCATCACAAACGACATGCATCCCTTCATTTTCTATTATAAAGACAGTGGCAAGGATAAACGTAAGCTCCAGTCTCTCAACTTACCATGTTTGCATTATTCCTGATAATGAAGAATGATACAATACTTCTTTCTTGCTGTCTTAAAGCAGATAACATGGGTTAATCAATGTAGGTATGTTACCACAGCATGGCTAAAGAGAGATTGGTGGTTGAGAAGGTAGCATAATATGCCACTATGTTTTGATGATTCATTAAATTAACTATTCAGTACCGCAGAGTGACAAGTAGTGATCATGCCTAATTTGAAGATATTATGCGTGTTGCTTTGAACAACATTCAGGGAGCTTATTCCACACATCAATAATGTCATCAGTAAAGAAATATTTTGTCCAATCCAGATTAACTCAGTGACCTCAAAGTTTTAGTCCATTTCTCTTGATAGTGCTGGCTTTACTGTAAAGAAATGTTCTATATCGACATTATTGAATGCTTTAAGTATTTTAAAACATTCTATTAGTTTGCCTTGGAGACATCTCTTGCTTAGAAAGAATAAGTTTAATTCTCCCTATCTGTCTTCCTATGATTTGTTATGCAAGGGCACTGTCCAGATGTGAAAGATGTTAGTTTTGAAGTGTGATATTCCATTTCTTTGCCTGAGGCTGAACCCCGTAAGCATGTATATTGTACTGTCATTTTCTACTTTACTTTTCGTAAAGCTATTTCTTGAGTCCTAACCGTAAGATGTCCAAGGCAGACTCTAGTAGCTGGTAAGTAGAGAGGGTTAAAGCAGGAGATGCCACTTCACTGCTGTGCTGTGACATCTTAAACTTAAGAGGCCTATGGTGCTATGTTTGTTGTAGAGCGAGATATCCAGGTAAATACTTGCTTAACTGGGGTTGAAATGGTGGTTTCACCTTCCATGAGCAAATACTCTGTCTGATGCACATAGGGCTTTGCCTCCAATATTGTTTTTTCATACATCAAAACCAAGTTTTTTTTTTGTCATGTGTTTCTCCATATAACTGATTCCTTGCAGTGGATGTGTCTGATCACATGATTATTAATAGGTGATGCTTGAGAAGGAGAAACGGCCCAACAGTCCTGGAGTAGTAACACATAGCAGTGGAAATCATGGCCAGGCTGTAGCATATGCTGCCAGTAAGTGTCCGGATAATAGTTTGATATTGCAGATGTTTCACTGCAAACAGATTATTAGCAAATACATAGTGTGAATAAATTTTTGCTGCTTATGCTATAATATGGGTATATGTGTTACAAAAAATTTCTTCCCAGCTAGGATCTCCCTATAAAACATAAACTATGAAAGGCAGATACTCACAGTATAAAGTATATATTGCAAAAATTTTCTTGCCCTTGTAAAAATTGAAGTATGAAAGTTCAATACTTACAGTACAAGGTCAGATGAGCCCATCTAGCCTTCCATGAGGGTTCAACCCATCTTCTATTGCAACATAAGCTCTGATTCTCTGCTGGTGATATGGCAATGCCAGAGAGCATATGGTATGGTTGAAAGAGAGGCCTTGTGGAAGATGTTAGCGAGGTAGTGTCAGGAACGGACATAGAAAGGCTGCATCCATTCACATCCATTTTCTAGCTGTCATGTGTAATGCGTCAAAATCACAGTTCCCTATTTACAACCAAGCCCAACACACCTTTCCATGGTGTACCCTGGACCCTTTACATGGTCTGGCTCAGTCCAGTGACAGTGTATTGACCCTGGTATACACCATTGTTTTAATGCACTCTGTCCCATGCATGCCCTTCACTTTGCATGTTCAGGCCCTGATTACTGAAGAAAAATTTTTCACTCTATCCTTCCATCTCCAATTTGGTCTCCCTGGTTTCCTTGTTCCCCCTACTTCAGACACATAAGTCCTCTTTGTCAACCTTTCCTCACACATTCTCTCCATACATCTACATCATTTCAGCACACTTCTTCAGCTGTCTCAACCATACACTTTTTATTACCACTCATCTCTCTTACCCTTTCATTACTTTATCAAACCACCTCATGCCACATATTGTCCTCAAACATTTCATTTCCAACTCATCCACCCTCCTCTGCACAGCCTTATCAAATTTCTATGCCTCTATCTGTCCGTCTGTATCTCTGACGCCTGTTCCCTTCTGGAACTCCCTAAAGGGGCTGGCTACAGCAATAGAGTCTCTATAACTAGTGAACCCCAGTGCCGCTTCTTAGCCTTTACTACCTCACTCTTAACAGACCACTGGCAGAGGGCAGCTCTAATGCAGTGTTTGCAGAGGCTCCTACCTAATGTTCCAACTGACTACTTCTACCCAATGCTCCTATCCAATGTTCCTCCCTGATACTTTTACCTAAATGTTTCTACCTAATTCACCTACCTAAATGTTAAGGCATTCAGTTGCTTGTGCCATCTCAGCTAACATAAAAAAAATGAAAAGCTTGAGAGATACCCTTGTGTTGTGAATGAGATGGATTGGTGGCCAGAAAACTTCATTTGCATGTCTGCACCAATTTGGATGAATGTTTGTTGGCTTCATATATATTATGGTGGTTGAAGATGGTAAAAGGCTGGTGGGTGCAATCAGTATAAAGGTGTTTTGACCTACTGTAACCAAGTTTTTTGTTTGATTCCCACAGGGCACTGTCTTTCCAAGAGAAATGGTTCCTCGTGTATCACAACATACATTTTTGTTCACAGAATGTGCAGGCTTACATTGTAGTGTAGTAGTGCCCAAGGGAACTCCAAAGGTCAAGTGTGATGCCATCACAGATTATGGTGCTAACCTTGTTTTCTGTGAAGCCACGCCAGAAGCAAGGTTAGACAGCTGGAATTTTTTTTAGTCTTCTGATTCTAAAGAAGAATTCTTTTGTTTGTAATACTTTTTTTTTTATGCTTACAAACTCAGGAATTTAAGGACAGGTGGCTTTTTTCCAGTCTAAGTGGGCTCAAAATTAAAGTAACCCATCTTATGACACACCTCCGCTTCCATGGTTACATATGCTGCCATGTCTATCTCAGGTATCTAAAACACCTCTTGCTCCAATTTTTCTTTCTTCAGACTCACACCCAACTAACCTTTATCTTTGCTCTTCTGAACCCAATAATTTAGCTTTTATTACTTTTTATTACATTTACTCTCAACTTACTCCTCTCACACACATCCCAACTTCTGCAGTTTCCCACTTCAATCTGATAACTGCAATGTCATCAGCACACAACTAATGACTCACTTCCCAGGCCTCCTCAACCCCTTCAGATTGCGTATCTGCTCAAGGATCCATGCATTCACCTCCCCCACCACTCCATCCATAAACGAAACAGCCATGGTGACATCACACACCCCCGCTGCAGACCCACCTTTACCTGGAACCACTCACCCTTCTCTCTGCTTACTTGAAAACATGCTTTACTCTCTTCATAAAAATTCTCACTGTGTCTAATATCTTTCCTTGCACACTATATGTTAGTAACACCTTCCATAAAGCATCTCTGTCAACTCTGCCATATGCTTTCTCCATATCCTTAAAGGCCATATACAAATCCATCTGTTTAAGTATTTCTCACACATTCTATAAAGCTAATACCTGATCCATGCATTCACTCATATCCTTTCGGTAGATGTCATGTGTAATGTACCAAAACCACAGATCCCCATTGACAACCAGGCACCACAGACTTTTCCATGGTATACCCCAGCTACTTCACATGCCTTGTTTCAGTCCATTGACTGCATGTTGACCCCCTGTATACCACATAGTTAGAGTTCACTCTGTTTCATGCCATCCTTTCGCTCTCCTGCATGTTCAGACCCTGATCACTCAAAATCATTTTCACTTTATCCATCCATCTCCAGTTTGGCTTCCCTTTCTTCTTGATCTCTATTTCTGACACTTATATCCTCTTTGTCAGTCTTTCCTCGCTCAGTCTCTCCATCATGTCCAAACCATTTCACCACACCCTCTTCAGCTCTCTCAACCTCACTCTTACACATCTCTCTTACCCTTCATTATTTACTCAATCAAGCCACATCAAGCCACGTGTTGTCCTCAAACATTCATTTCCAACACCTTCACCTTCCTCTGCACATCGTACTTAGAGCCCATGCCTCATATCCATAGAACATTGTTGGGACTACTATACCTTCAATTATACCCATTTTTCCCCTCTTAGATAACAACCTCTCTTTCCACACAATCCTCAATGTTCCCAGAACCTTTGCAGACTTACAACTCTGTAATTTGAATTCTTACCTTTGTCCCCCTTAACTTTATACAGTGGCACTATACTTGCATTCCTCCAACACTCAGACACCTCCCCATGATCCATATGTACATTGAAAATCTTAACTAACCAGTCAGCAATGCAGTCACCCCACTTTCATAAGAAATTCAGTTGCAGTACCATCCACCCCAGCCTTCTTGCCATATTTCATCTTACAGACGGCTTTTCCCACCTTTCTTCCCAAAACAACTTGCCATGACTCTTTACCCAAGTGCATACCTCCCTGACCCAAACACCCTACCTCTGCCACCCTGTCATCAAACACATTCAACAGTCCTTCATAGTACTTATTCCATCTATTCATCACCACCTGTTTTCACTTCCCCATTTGCTTCTTCACTGATGTTCCCATGTGTTTTTCTATTTTTCTCACTATAAACTTCCTTCTGAAATAACTTATACTCCCTGAAGTTTGCTAATACTTGCTCATTCCAACTCTCATTTGTCCACTTTTTTCAGTCCCTGCACCTTCCTGTTGATTTCCAGTCACTTTCTCTGGTACATCTCCTAGTCACTTGCACTTCTTCCCAGTATCACACGTACATATCTCTTTTCTCTTTCATTTACAACTTTACTGTGTCCTCTCACCTCTCACTGCCCTTTTTTCACCTGTCCACCCACCCCTACCTTTCACATGCCACACACTTCTCTCATACAAGCTAGCACTGCTTCTTTAAATACCTCCCATTCATTACCCACTTCCCATGCTTCATTTGCTCTCACCTTTTGCCATTTCACACTCAATCTCCCCTGATATTTCTTCACGTAAGTCTCTCTTTCCAAGCTCACTTACTTTCACCATCCTTCTTTCACCCATATTATTTGCTCCTTTTCAAAAACCTTTACAAGGTCTCACCCACGCCTCCTAAAGGTAATGAGGAGACATCCCACCAGCTGACCCTCTGAGCAAATTCATGTCCAAGAGTCTCTCTTTTGCTTGCCTATCAACTAGTATGGAATCCAGTAATGCCTCTGTACTGCCTTTCCCACTCACCCACATATACTCGTGTATGTCTTTCTTTCTAAACCAGGTATTGTCAGTCACCAGTCCTTTTTCAGATCACAGCTCCACAAGCTGTTCATTATTTCATTCATCCTACAGAATAAATACCCCATACTCCCAATTATACCCTCAACTACCACATTACTCTTGCAGTTAAATCACCCATAACTAATACTGTGTCTTTTGTATCAAAACTGTGAACACAATCCCTCATTTGCTCCCAAACACATTATTCTTCATCTTTCTTCTCGTGGCCGGGTGCTTAAGCACTAATAATCACCTATATCTCCAATTTCAGTTATACCTAGATCAGTCTGGAGCTCACGTCCTTACACTTTTTGATACAATCCCACGACTCCTGCTTCAGCAGTAGTGCTACCTATTCCTTGACTTTTGCGTTGGCAGTAAACCCTGATACTTTATCCCAAAGACATTCCAAAACCATTCTTCCCCCATTCCCTTGAGCTTTGTTTCACTCAGGAGCTAGAACATCCAGGTTCCTTTCATCAGACATACTACCTATCTATCCTTCCTTCTCATCTAGGTTACATCCTCACATTCAGATACCTCTACCTAAGCCTATAAGAAATGAGCACTCCTCACTAAATGTAAATGAAATGATTTGTGACAAACTAAACAGGTCTAGTAAGTGTGATGCTAAAGTATCCACTTTCATCACTGTGGTTTAAAGTAATGAATATAAATGAATCTCTTGGCAGTGTATTGACTAAGGAGTTAGAGAATTTAGTCCTGGAAGTTACTGTTTTAAGAATTTATTATGGAATAAGTGAAGTGGGAGATGCTTCGGGACAAAGGCTTGATGTGAATTTTAAAAGTAGAGGGTAATGTTAGAATATTGATTATTCTTGAAGTGTAATAGAGGAAATGATTCTGTAAGAAAAGTTTGGTTAGTTCATCTCGAGTAGTTCACTTAGATGCTTTTATAGATAATGAACAGAAGTATAAGAGAGAGATAGAACTAAGAGAGGAATGAAGTAGTTATTAGAGTGTATGATCTTTTACAAGTTTGGTAAAAATAAAAAATAAAGTATTTGAATCAGGTGAATGGGGGTTGGTATAGAGGATGATGAAAATTTCAAAGAGAAAGACTGAATTAGAGTGTTTATGTCTGCAACCTGGAGGTATAGATAAAAGACTGTGAGATGTGCTCTGATGGGCTATCCTACTATGAGAAATGATCCGTGAGTGCAGATGGGTTGTTAGAACTTTGGTAGGAAGTGTTCGGTATAAGTAACACAGGGTGTTGATTTGAAACAGTTAGGCTGCTGTCCTTTGGTTTGCATTTATCTGCAGACTAGATAATACTTGTATTTTATATAAGAGATTTATGTATTTCTAAATATTCTTTGAACAGGAAAACGACTTGTGCAGATATTGCAGCAAAGACAGGCAAAGCAGTCATCCATCCCTTTGATAATTATGACGTTATGGCTGGTCAAGGAACCATTGCATTAGAACTTCTTGAAGAGGTTTGATTATAGTTCTATGTTGAATAGAAAGAGGGTAGAATATGTTTTGTTTTAAGTAAATTATAATGTAATAGGTTTGAGGCAACACTAGTATATACATTTATCCAACCATCTTACAGCCTCCATGTTTGGATTGCTGATCTTACTTTCTGTCTCATCAGAACAGGACTACTGGGATGGTCCTGACAACTCCTCTTTACAAATATCATACACCTTCTCAAACCTCACTTATTTTCTTCACATGAGTTCTCATACCATCTCCCGTCCTGTCTGTGGCCCTTAGTCCCAGCATCATGGGGTGCTAAGAATCTCAGGACTCCCACATGACTCTACTGCCAATAAGAGGGAGGGCACAGACAGTATTGGTACCAGCCCATGCCACGACCTTTCCCTTTCTGATACCTGCCTGTTGGCTGTATCAAAATTCATGGTCTCTCTAGTAACCTCTCTTGTATTGAACACCACCTATCTAGTACCTCTCCTAATATCTTACTTCTCTCTGAGGCCCAATTGTCTAATTATGTTCTCAATAGCCCCTTTTTTATATCCAACAACAATCTCCTTTCATGATTCTGGTTCAGAGGTGGTGTCTTTGAATTGTATGCATTATCTTTTGTTGTGTTTTTAGTAAATCTTCCAAAGGACACACTGTAATCTGTGAAATGAGAATTGTCAATCAGCTTAGCATTGCATGGTTCAGCTTTTAATAGTAATATTATTCAATCCAGGTTCCAGATCTAGATGTTATTTTAGTACCCATCAGTGGTGGAGGTATGACATCAGGGATTGCTGTTGCCACTAAAGGCATGCAACCTAACTGTAGAGGTGAGTGCATTTATTTCAGCTTTCTAAACTTGATTGTGAACCGAGGGTACTAAAGCTTTCATGTCGGGCTTAGATATGGCTGTTTACCATTTAAGATCATGGTTGGCTTCCCAAATTATAGTACTGTGCTCCTCCAAGCCATTGTAGTTTATGGTCATTCACAGATAATCATTTACTTAACAGGTAAACAAAGATATACCTTTTGCTTAAGGAACCATTCGATAGCATGATAAGTTTTTGAGTATTGTCCATCATGTCTGAATATTCTTGTTTCACGCCATACTCCCTCTGAAATAAAGAACAACTAAGGCATGCAATGAAGGGAAACAAAATCCTGTAGCTTCATGCTTTTACAGAATGCAGCATGGAGGACCTGAACAGGGCTATTTAGCCACAGCATTTGTGTTTACAGTTGTGTATAAAGTAGAAAACATTTTTCCTCAGATCAAAGAACAGACTTTATTAGATAGATTTTAATGGTCTTCCCTACTACCATTGATATATATTTTTTTTTTTGTCATTTTCAAAATGCAGTTCCAAGTTTAGTCTCCACACTTCTAAGCTTCATGCTCGGCTTCAAACTGTCATTTTTCCATTTCTCTTACTCAATTTCTTCTTGATTTTATTTGTTTTTTACTCTTCATAACACTTGTTTTCCCATTTTTCACTTACAGTTAGAGCGTGCTGACTATCTAAGAACTGCTTTCTCACTGGGGCCATGGTTTCAGGAGGTCAAGATCTTTCTTTGTGGAATACACTATTTACTGTCAAGGCTTTTCCATGCATTACTCTAAGTTGAACCATCAGTGTCAGATAACCTGGTGAAGAAGAGGCCTATTCTTGCCCAGTATGTGTTTAATCTCTTAGGATGCATCTTAGCCTTTTAAAGAGAAAAAGGTGACTCCTTTTTTAGCCGGGCAAGAAGCACTTTATAAAGGTCATGCTGGTTTTGGCAACTCAGTGGATTTACTGATGTCATTGATAATGTTACAGATTTCTGATCCATTGGCCCGGCTTTAGTCCCTGGGGTGGTTAGATAATACAGTCTGCTCCTTCTTCATCTCTCCTATGGTTGATAGAGGCATAGATGATATCTTTGATTTGGGTAAAGTACCAGCTTTATCCAGCTAACAGTTTGTAATTCATCTTGATTAACCTTGGGACTATTCTTTCCTCGGGATTCAGACAAACCTTTAGTAAACCAGGATGTGCTTACTTTAAAAAGCATATGTGTATGTGGAAAGAATGCAAGACAGAGTGTGTACAAGGAGAGTGGTTGATAGTGCAATTTAAAGAGTTGGTTTGAGAGAAAGACCACCTATGATATGGGGAAATAGAAAGTTAAAATACAGGAGGGAGAGGAGTGGGGAAAGAATGTTTGGAAAAGTGTTTGCATGGGAGGCATTTAAGGACGGGGACAAGTAGAGAGACATTTGTCACTGCAACCTCCTTGATGGGAGTTCCCTGAGGGAACAGATGTCATAGATATAGATTGATGGTTGGCTGTCACACTTCAGATTTCAGATTCAGAATTTGAAATCTCATGATTATATCTTGAGGTTTCCATAATCCAGTCCGTGAATCTTTATATAATAGTGTTTTACTCTATGGAGAAGAGCATCTGTCTAATGACATGTTGGAATGAGACATCAACAGATATTCATACAGATGCTCACAGGGCTGTTTGTAAAACAGAGAGATGTTTGTTTTTCAAACCCAATATTTTTTTATTCATTGTTTCTTGTTATTTCTGTCATTTTATGCTTTTTTATTTCTATTCTCCCCCATGTTTGTAGCTGCTCTGGCAACTCTTGATATTTTCATCTGTGAATAGCAACATTTTTAATTTCCAGTTCTTAAAAGTCCTGTGATTTAAAACAATTTTTCTCACTCCTCTCAATAGCCTGTCATAACACCGTCATTTTGGACGTAAAATAATATCAGTATTGTAAAACAGCTTACTCTTCATTTCAATCCTGCTTTGATTTTACCGAAGCCAATCGACGATTTCTTTTAAAACATGTGGTTTTCTTGAGAGGAGATTGTCATTGCCTCTAGTAGCTTCCCTCATATACTCTAACACATGTAACAATCCTTCCCTGTCATTTTCAAATAAAAAAGATGTTGCCTACACACTATTCTCACTCTTATTTTTCTTCTAATTGATTGTAATTCTCTTTACACTTACACATCTTGTTTGTTCTTTTACTTGATATGCATTACTCTGTTACACTACTGATAACTCTAGATATTTATTTTAAATTGTTTTCCTCTTGTTTCTGCCATTCTGATCCAGCACACATTTTTCATTGCATATAGAGTAATATCTATTTATGTCTTTATCTCTGCTTTCCATTCCCTTCAGGAATTCCCTCAAGGGGATGGCAATGGCAAAAGATTTTCAATAACTATTTAACTTGAGTGCACCTTTTTAGCCTTTTAATGCCTCATCCTTAACAGGCTAGTGGCAGAGAGCAACTCAAGCTTAGAGTTTTCAGTGGCTGCTACTGATTACTACCTAATGTTCCAACTTATTACTACTACTAATGCTCCCACCTAATGTTCCTACCTACTACTTCTACCAATTGCTCCTACCATTTTGCCAAAAGGCAGGGCTAGCACATAGCACTCACTGCATGAATATGTAGAGTTATGAAGACTGAGTTGTGCGAGTTAAGTGTTGTCTAGTGTTATGTGTGACACAGAGAGATCGTATTTTTGTGAACAGAATGCAGTGGTCCACTTGTGGTTGAGGCAGAAAGAAAAGACAGCTACCAGGATCAAAGGAGTGCAGCTTGACAGCTGCTGAAGTGCTGGCTTACTATACAGCTTTCACTAACCCTCCTGATACCCAGGCGGGTGGTATCATCAATATCTATCCCAAATATGTATTTTTTACATTTTACATGGCTTTGTTTTCATTATTTTATGAAACCTTTGTATTTTTCTTTTGACTCACTATGCATTGGATTACTCATTAGTACAGAAGACTTCCTGTTTTTTAGCACAGTGCTTAATAGAACTTCCTGCATCTTGGAAATTGTGAGACTGGATCAGAATTTGCCTCTTATTTTGGACAAAATTTGAAATGTAAGATTCCTACTTGTAGCAACTTACCACCTTATGCATTCAAGATCATCCCTTTCCACCTTATGCATTCAAGATCATCCCTTTAATAAGAAAGGTAGTCTCATATCATAACTGACTACAGGCATACTTCTAGGTTTTGCAGTAATGAAACCAACAAAATGTCACCTGGAAGTTTATTTTTAGGTGCAAAAACTGATTTTTATATAACTGTATAGAGCTGTCTTTATGCACTTGAACAAATTGCAAGTCATAGAAACAAAATTAAACAAATATACTCCAGTTGGAGTTTTTATTTTGAATGAGAGCTTTGAAGGAAAAGCTAAATATTTTGGAATTAGTGATGAAAGAAGATTAAAGAATGTAGAGTTCAAAGTACTATAGAGGAGAATAATGAATGAGAAGTGCAATCTCTTTTGGAAGAATGTAGAAAGATGTAGTGGCAAAATTTGTGTGAAAAGTGAAAGTGTAGCAGTCAAGTCAGGGAGACTGCCTGTGACAAAGGATAAAGTTTATGAGGAGTGGAGAGAGAACTTTAAAGGAGTTCTTGGAGACGATTGTAAGAAAAATAAATGGCTACTGATACAACAGGAGTAAAGATAAGGAAAGAACAGAATAATTCGATAGAAATATATACATTGAAAAGCAAGGCATGAGCAATTTTCTGCTTAACTGAAAAGCATGGGTATAGATGAAATGGTGATATGGTAAAAAATCCAGGTCAGATTACTTGAGTGGATATGAAAGGCATGTATCAGAACATAGAAAATTGCTCCCATGCCAAATGATTGGACAGAGTTTGAAATTGTTCTGTTGTTATGAAAGTAATGGGAGTTAAAATGACAATGAGAATTACGAAGGAATAAGTCTTCATAGCTTGGCTGACATTGTTGACAGGATGTGCTTTAAGGTGTTAAAAGTTTCAGTAAACCCCATATGTGGAACACAAGGTAGAATTAAGAAAGGAAGAGGATGAGCAGACCAGATTTTTGCACTTAAGCAGACAGAACAAGAAAGCAAGTATATGTAACTTTAATGGAATTATGCTAGGTATATGATAAATTTCATGGGAAAGCTCTCTTGGAACTTCTAACTGTAAGATTAACTTTTGAATGCCCTTAAGAGCTTTTACATTGAAAGTAGTGAATGTTGGTATTAGTGAATGGTGTAAACTGAATGTGGAAGTGCAACAAGAATGTATAATGTCTTCATAGTTGTTTCATGTTTTTAAAAATGGAGCATTATGTGAAAGGAGAGTAAGGAAGAGTGACAGCAGTGTGCTGCTAAGCCATGATAAAATTAATTGAAATTACCACATTTATTTCATGTAGATGATGGTCTAGTAACTGAATAAGAGGAAGAGTTGAAGTGAAAGCTAGGTTAGTACAGTCATGTGTGAATGTTGTGAGTAAATGCAGATAACAGCAAGATTCTAGTGTTTGAAAGAGATATACTGTCTATCTCTGTATCTATCTACATCTCTGAGCCTGTTCCTTCCCTAACTTCCATCAAGGGGGTGACCACAGCAAAACTGTCTCCACTTAACCTTGTCCTTACATGCTTCCCTTGCTTAAAAAATGGCAAAAGAATGTGTGAAGGTATACTGTCACAGTGTAATATCCTTTTGAATTGTGAACTGGATGTTGATGTGTTCAGGTATTTTGACAGTTCATCTTGAATGTCAGTGAGGAAAATGAAGCTGAGAACAGTCTTGCAATGGAGGAAAAACAAAGTGCAACTGAAGGGTTTGGTGAATGGAAAGAATTCAGGTGTAGATTGTGCAAGAAGCTTTTATGAAGGAGAACTTGTCTCACTTGTGATACATGGATAAGAAATCCAAGTATGTATAGGTAAGCATAGGTTAAGAATGAGAAGAGTAGGGATGGGTAACTTACATAGTATATTTTGAATTGAGATTGTAAATAGAATGATAACCATTTGCTTAGAATATGGCATGCGAGGAAATCCATAGGAAGGTACATGAATTAGTCTTTTAAGATGACATGGAGATGATAGATTGGTCAAAGAGATACCCGGTAGTACAGTTGACAGTACTGGGAAGAGAAGATAAACTTCAGAAGAGGTGGACAGATATTTGAAAATGTCAGAGGATGACTATGATTGGGTGTGATGGATCTATATTGAATGTGAAGTTGGAAGTGTGTGGGAAAAAAAAATGACCTCTATATAACAAATAATTTCAGTAAATAAAGTGGAAAGAATAGGGAGTTTTTGTTTCACATTGACACTCTATGCATGGGCTGAGGGTGCATGAATGAACTGAGAAGATATATGTGCATGATTCACCTTATGCAAGGAAATTGGAACACAGTTAAAAATAGTAAATAAGTTGGTACATGTTTAGTTTAGAAACCCACTAGTATGCTGCCTTTAGCATTAACTGGTTATCAGGTAAAGCAATGCTTCCAACTCCCCTTGTGACTGGGAAGATGTTAGTGTTCAGGGGTGAAAGAGCTGATGATTCTATAAGAAAATTTTGAATAATTTCGTAAGGTTACTGTTGCCCTCCATAACAAAGTCATAAGTCACAAGTTTATACAATGTATAAGATGTTCAAGCAACCAAATTTGTTTCTTAAACACATTTTCTTTTGTAATGTACTGATTTTGTGTTTTATTTAATTAAGTGTTTTCTTTACATTTTACAAGTGTATCCCGTTGAGCCTGTTGGGAAGCTCTTACAAAAATGTCTTGAGAGCAAGCAGCGATTGTGGCCTAATCCTCCCAGGTTTATTGACACCATTGCTGATGCTATACGTACACAACAGGTGAGAGAACAGCATCATTGCCTGTTTTGTTAAAATTTTGCATGAAGTATGTTAAGGAAAATTTACATTTTTCTCTGAGTCAGTTCACCTGGAAGCCATGAAATTACTTGCACCTCCATGGGTTAGAACCTCTTAACTCCA
>JAUUDW010653198.1:0-10568 GCA_032361385.1 Panulirus guttatus | reverse complement strand
TAATCCTATGCCCCTACCCATAACCTCTTTTCAGACTGTCCAGAAAATGCTTCTCTCTCTGGACACAAACAAGGATTATGGTTCTGATGGCATCCATCCCCATGTATTGAAAGAGCGTGCCTCTACACTTGCACCGCTGCTTGCTTATCTGCTCCATTTCTGTTTGTAAACCAAGACTTTTCTTTTATCTCAGAAGCTAGCATCGATACACCCCATCCCTAAGAAGAGTAACCATTCTAACCCCTCTAACTATCGTCCTTTTGCTTTGACATCTACCATTTTCACGGTGTTTGAATCCCTCCTCAACATCTATATCCTTAAACATCTTGAATCTCACAGTCTTCTCTCTGATCACCAGTATGGCTTTCATTAGGTGAGATCTAGTGGTGATATTCTTTCCTATCTTACTAATGTCCGGTCATCATCCCTGAAAGATACGAGGGAGTCTTATGTAGTTGCCCTTGACATATCCAAAACTCTTAACAGAGTATGGCATTGGGGTCTCATCTCTAAGCTCCCCTCTTTTGGCTTCCCTCACTTGCTTTGCCCCCTCATATCTAGCTTCCTCTCTGGCCAATCTGTCTCTGTGGTATTGATGAATCAGCCTCTCACCCTTTCTCCATCAACAGTGGTGTCTCTTGAGGTTCTGTACTGTCCCCTATACTTTTTTTCCTTTTAATCAATGATTTCCTCTCTTCCACAAATAATCTAGTGCACTCATACACTGATGACTCATCACTGCATTCATCCACATCCTTCAATTCTGCTCCTTCTTCTCTCACTCGATCTGCATCTTGTCTCGACACAACTTCCTCAATAAACTTAGACTTGGACAGGATATCACAGTGGGGTAAATAAAACCTGAGTAAGTTCAATACCTCCAAGACCTAGTTTCTACCCATTTCTCTACTGAAACCTCCTCACAACTCTCGCCTCTCTTCTGACGGTTCTGTAATTCCAGCACCTGACTCAATGAACATACTTAGTATTACTGTAACACTCACTCTTTCTTGGAAATCCCACATTACAGAAATAGCTAGGTCTGCCTCTAAGAAAGTGGGAGCTCTGTTTAGATGTAAATATTTCTTTTCTTCTTGAGAGTTGCTCCATTTATACAGAGCACTGACTCATCCCTGTATGGAGAACTGCTCTCACATCTGGGGTAGTTGTAACTATGCATCCTTGCTCAGCACAGGTGAGTCAAAAGCGATCCAACTTATAAACTCTCCCAGGATAAGTTCAAAACTTGACCCACCGCAATATTGATTCACTTTCACCCTTCCATACTTATTACTTTGCTTTTCGCTTCCATGAGCTGGCTGCTTGTTTGCCTCCACCACTACCTAGACCACATGATACTTGGCAAGCTGCTGCATCAAATGATTACTGTGTGGCCATCAGCAACTCAAGGGTGGGCCACTTTGATAACTATTTCTTTCCATACACCTCGAAACTTTGGAACTCTCTACATTCTCATTTCTTTCCCAATAATCATGACCAGGCACATTTAAAAGACAGGTTTTTCACTTCCTCCAAAATTCGTAAAAACTTTTCCTTGTCTCTTCTTTTTCCCTCTCATAACCCATTCTATATCAAAATTAAGGCCATGCCTTAATGTGGACTTTTATACATGACTGAAGCTTCCAACATAAAAAAGAAATAAAACTTACAGGGAGAACCAAGTCTGGTTACATTTCCTTTGGAATCAGCTAGCCAGGAGGTGCTGAAGCAGGCAAAAAACTTAGAAAACAACAGAAATTCACTGAGGTATTCATCAAACATGAAAGTCTAAGGGAAGAGAGAGAATAATGCTAGAATAGTTATATGGCAAAAAAAAAAAGGAACATCATATGAGGAAAGAGGATGGTGCAGAACAGCTGAGATGTCAGGATTATTGGGTGATGGTAATTTCAGACTGAAGGTAATGTATACAAATGATGAAGGATAAAGACTGAATTGTAAAGAGCTGAAATTTAAGGATGTTATTGGGAAAACACACCTAATATTGATGGAGCTGTAGAAACACAGATCACTGATAAGATAAAATTTCACCAATTCTACCCAGAGGGGCTTATCCATTTTCAGTTTTACCCACATCAATTTAGAATTTACTTACACTCTATCTCACACTCCAACAACTCCTGCTTCAGGAATAGTGCTACTCCTTCCTTAGCTCTTGTCCTCTCACCAACCCCTGACTTTACTCTGAAGACGTTTCCAAACCATTCTTCCCCTTTACCTTTGAACTTTGTTTCACTCAGAGTTAGAACATCTAGATTTCTTTCCTCAACATATTACCTGTCTCTCCTTTCTTCTCATTTTGGTTATATTCAGTCACATTCAGACACTTTAGTCTGAGCTTGTAAGGAGGATAAGGACTCCTAGCTTGGCTTCTTCTTTTCCAACATTTAGAAGAGGAAGGGTAAAATCCACTCTCCCCTCCCTCTTAGTTGCCTTTTATGATGTGCAATGAATACGTGGGAGGTATTATTTCTTCCGTATCTCCAGGGATGTTAACTGTATGCACCAAAATGTTAATGGGATAATTTGAAGTCTAGTAACTTTGCTGTTATTTTTTTCAGTCAAGTCAGTTTTGGCCTATATTTAATGGACTTCAATATTCTTCATGTTTTTTGTTCATGAGTTCGGGTATTTAGTACACTTATAGTCTTAGACAGTGGTGCAACAAGTGGCTTCTACCCCCTGAATGTTGGTTTAATGTGATTAAGCCATATGTTCTTGGCTTGACATCAAGCTCAGTAGAAGTTTTGTAAAAAATTTCTTCTCTGAGCTTTGATAGGTTAACCTAAATACACATCCACCTGCTTTTCCCAGGTTTCATGACTGAACATCTCAGCACTGTCTGACTTGTGCTTAAAGGGTACGCGATAGGCTGACAGAAAGTAGTGTGGTTATATTTATGTTGCATATGTAGTGATATTTATGAATGAGCATTCATTAGAAGATTTGTAACCTCATTTTCTCATTATTGTAGAGAGTTTTCTGTTTAACTGCAGGTCTAACTTAGCGTAGACAGCAGCTGGAAACTGTTTATTCATGGCTGTCCTATTGTAGGCTAAGATTATTCTCATATGCTTCATAACTTTTTCTGTAACTGTTACCTTCATTGTCAAAGGCATATATTTTTCTGGCCGTAATTTTATTTGAGTTCGGTAGCTTTGAATGTTACTGGCACAAGAATGCAACTGGTTTCATAATTGCTTCTGGAATAAAGATGGCTTGGATATATGACAAGTGCATTTTTTTTAATGATTGTTGCAGGTCACATTACTTGCCAATGGTCATCAGAGATGTGTATCTCTTTCATCTTCCAATGATAGGTATGAATATGCTTGCTCACCGTTTTAGAGAGGAAAGGTGCCCCATAAAATCATAAGTGTTTGGAAAGTGGTGAAAAGTCATACAGCACTTTATATAACAATGTAACTATCAATTTTTTCTGCATTGGTGAATTATTTATTAGACAATATCTGTGCTGGCTTCTCCTCATTTGTCTCTCAGTAACTATCTTCTTTTATTGATGCTCTTTCAAATTACACATAAAACTCAAATATGAAAGTCTGTGTTTATTGAGATAATAAGTTGCAATCACCTCAGAAATGTTATTACTAATCAGGTAGTGAGTTTACGGCCAGGAGACTTGACACAAGAAGAGTATAACACGCTTCGTGAAGAAGGGAAGTTGGATGACCTGCTGCATGGCACAAATGAGGAAGTTCAAGGTCCCAGAGAGAAAGATGAAGGTAAGTAGGAAAAAGTTTATTGTCTTGAAGGTGTCATAGATAAGGATGTTCAATTTTCTCAGATTTTCAAGTTCATGGAGCTGGGAGGATTCATGATTATGCTGAGGGTTGTGTGTAATTATCAATTTGTGATTATCTCTGAACAGCACAGGGAGGGGATTATATAGTTACGGGACCCCATCTCATGAACTTTCTTCATAATCATACAATATATTAAAATCACGTATGCTGTTAACATGCACAGCTTCATCGCTGAGCTTATCCACTACACTTATACTATAAGAATATTTCTTTCCACATTTTCTAACAAGTTTTGAGCTTAGTTCCATGTTATGGCCTCTAGTTGTCCTGTTAGTGCATCTCATAAAGAGCTACTCATTGGCAGCATTTTCAAACAAGTATAAAAACTTGATGACAGTGATCATGTCTTTCCTTACTCTTCTCTTTTCTATGGTGAGCAGCTTTACAGCCTGTAACATCTCCTTGTAACTCAGCTTTAGTATTTCAGGTACCATCTTTGCTGCACTTCCTAGGATTTTCTTTAGTAGTACTTTGTGCTTCTTTAAGTGATGTAACCAAACCTGAGAAAAATACACCCATCCCTCTCTTAACATAGTACATACATTCCTGAAAAGTTGGATATAAAGCAAAACTCCTGGAGGTGGAACACATTTTCCTGTAGAAGTCCATTACATAAATGGAGATATGTTCCTTAAAGTGAAAATTCAGTCCCAAGACATAATATAAACAGACATAAAATAGAATAAACTTTTTAAAGATACATGATGTAGGTCAGATAATGTTTTGATGAAATATGATTGGTAGTGATAAAAACAAGGCTAAATAGAATAATGATAAGCTAATATTCTCAAGACTCAGGGTAGTTTTACAGACATAAGAGATGGTTATGGTTATTAAAACAGGATGTATAGATGTGAAACCCAAGTGTTTTTAAGTTGGTATGGGTAGAAAATGTTAGCAGCAGTGGTAGATAATTTGCATAGTATGGTTAGGAGGAGGATAAGTAGGATGATGTAAGAATATTTCATAGAGTGAAGAAATTTTTAGAAAGGCATGTGGATAAAAGTCATTTATGATGGCATGGTCATGCAGAACATACCATTGATGATAGTTCATCAAGACCATGTAGTATTTTTTCTGTACATGATTGCCTTTCCTGCCATAGCAAGGTAGCATCAGGAACAAAAAAACTACCTCATTTGTGCACGTCTACTTAATAGCTGTCATGTGTAATGTACTGAACTATACTGAAGGACAGTAGTACTATACAGGTATGTGTCATGTCCTGTTTATTAAAGTACCTAGTTCCTGAAGTGGGCAATTGTTTTGCCCAGTTTGTGAACTGGGCAACATCATGAAGGAGATTTAAAGCTTCCTGCTCATATGTATGTGAGGGGAGGGGAATGATTTGCAGTTGTGTGTCAGAACAGGCAAAGAGTGAATTGCCTGTTCACCTGTCTAAACAGAGAGTGGGGGAGATTAAAGACCGTAGAGTTTGTCCCTCAGTCAGTCTTCATTTTGCCTCCTCAGTGATTACTTATTTTGTTTGGTGATAGTTGGAGTTAACTTGGAGTAAGAAGGCTGCAATACTTTGTGGAGTACTGAGCTTAAACAGAATGTTATCTGAGTTTTTAAACTTAGAGAGAGTGGACAAAGAGTGCTTAGAGAAGAACATCACATTTTAAAAAAATTTTATGCTTGTTTCTTTTGGTGCAGTAGATAAAGTTGACAAAAGTAGTGTAAAATACATGACAGCCAAGGTTACTGTAGTGAACATTATTCATGATATCCACATTGAAACTAGTCTTGGAGGTGGAAAGGAAACATAAAAAAAAATTTAAAGGGTTCTCTTATACAGCAATACATAAAATGGTGTGAGCAATGAATTGAGAAAAGGTACAGACAGGGAACAGCATTAGAAATCATTTTTTGCCCACTGACTGTAACTGACCTGAATGAACATGAACAAGTGAATTTTACTAATATTAATTCTTGAAAGTTAGGAGTTGCCATTTTAGTTACACTACATTGAGTATTGACTATATTTCATGTCATCCATTTGCTGAAATCCGAGACAGCAGCTGAGTTTGTACATGAGCTCCTGATATTTCTTGATTTTGAGGCTCCTTACATCTTACAGTCTGACACTGGCAGGGAATTAATTGCACAGGTAATACATGAGTTGTCATTATTAGTCAGAACTTGTCTTAGTGAATAGGTACACTGGACATACCTGAAGTTAGGGTTCTGTTGAACAAAGTATTGCTGACATGAAGACGAAAGTGTTGGCCTGGATGCATGACGATAATCGTACTCAGAGGCATTATGGAGTTTGGATCGTACACAAGACAGGGAACAGCAGCTGCCATGAAACTGTTTGAATGACACCTCTCCAGGTTCTAACAGGAATTAAATCACAGTGTAATGTGAAATCAAAGCTTCCAGCTGATTATCTCACTGAATAGGAACCAGAATTTATGATGGTGAACTTAAACACCTTTGAGTAGGGGGAGTAGAGGGCCATTACCAGAGATGCCCAAAGAACCACCCGAATTACTGAAAGACATGGTCAACTCCCTGGATTCCATATGGATTATGCAGATGAACCTTGGATTTCAAACACTCCCACACATGTAAATAGATTCATTGTATCACATTTTCACATCTTAATCTCTTCTCTGTAGATTATTACATATATTGTGTGTAACAGATATAAATCTTAACTGAAATGATCAATTACTAGTTAAACCATTTAGCTTGTGAAATAATTCATTCTTGATATTCATCTGGCAAAATCAGCACCAAATCATATATCAGTCGACATGATTATTGTTATAAGTGACAATAGGTACATAATGTATTTCAAACATGCAAGAGCAGTACCATATGAACCACCCTTTAGAGCAACATGGAGTAAACTAAAAAACTCCAGTTGCAGAAGATGCTCCACAATCTGCAACAACAGAGTCAATACCTGCACAGCAGATCTCAAGTGGTAGAGAGGAGAACATTCCTCCAGCCAAACTTGTAGGAAAGGAAGCATGAGAGGGGATCTTGCAACTGGCTTTGAGGATGTTTACCCATAGTACAAAATCAATTGGGTCTCATTGATGAATGTAATAACACTGCAGTGTTAGTGTGTCAGTATAACTGTAGCACAGCAAAAGGGATCTTTCTAATTTGTCCTTTCTAAGTAAGAAAGTGACTACAGGATAAATATAAAAAGTGGAGTAATTAAAGGCAAGCTTGCTCAATACCTGGTGGAGTTTGTGAATCAGGCGGTTAAATAGCTAAGTTTATGGACTGGGCAGTCAGAGTGCCATTTCAAGAACTGGAGAATTTCACAAACAGAGAAGTGGCACCTGAAACAGTCAAAAAAATGGCCTCCTTTGCTCAGATCCACTCTCGGAGTGTAATGTAAAGTATATTGCACTGAAACCAGAGCCCTCTGTCCAGTCAAGCTCGCATACTCTTCCATGGTTTCCCCTGACCCCTTCATATACCCTGGTTCAGCCCACTGACAGCATATCACCCCCAGTATACTACATTTCAATTCCCTCTATTCCATGCACTCCTCTCAGTTGTTGCATGTTAAGGCCCTGATAACTCAAAGCCTCTTCCACTCCATCCTTCCACCTCCTTCTTGGGCTTCCCCTTCCCCTTGCTCCCTCCACTTCTGAGACATAAATCCTCTTAGTTAGCCTCTATTTGTTCATCCTTTCCTTATGCCCAGCCATTTAAGCACATCCCCCTTCACATTTCTCAGTCATACTCCTCATGCTACCACACCTCTCTCTTACACTCTCGTATATCCTCAGACTATGTGATCTCCTCTGGTATTTCCTTTCCAACACATCCACTGTCTTCCATCCTTTTACATTCATAGCGCAAGAGTTGCATTCATACTGCACCATCAGAAATACTGTGTAATCAGATATACCCCTTTTTGCTCGTACAAACAGTGAACTCTCCTTCCACATGCTCCTCAAAGTATCTCTTGCATCCATCCAATGGTTCACTTCTGTTTCCATACTTCCATCCATAATTCCACTTCCTTCAGCTTCTTCCCATTCAAACTTACACTCAGACCAACTTGTCTCACTCTTTTGCTAGATTTCAACCTCATCACCTTAATGTTTTTTACATTAACTCTCATTCTCCTCCTCTCACACACACTCAGACACCAGCTCCTTCAGTTTTCTGCTTGTCTGCTACCAGAGCTGTGTCATCTGAAAATAGGAACTGACTCATCTTTCAAGCCCCAACCCCAGCATAATGTAGAGAAACCCCTCTCTCATAAGCCCTCACATTTATGTCCATGGTCACAAGATTGTTCTGAAAGCTTTATCTTTTATGGTTTCCAGTTTTGATGTTTGCTTTTGACAGAGTGGATGTTTAGGCAGGTGAGGCATAATTTAGGATGGAGCAGATAACTTTGTAGAAGACACCGAGGGTGTCTTTTCCTTGTTCAAAATTGGTGCCCTTAAGTGTTCTGAGGATGTTCAGTTTGTTTATGGCTTTTATCAATCTATCTGTATCTCTGATACCTGTTCCATTCTGGAACTCCCTCAAGGCAGTGGCCACGGCAATGTAGTATCCATAACTAGTGAAGTCTAGTGCCAATTCTTAGCCTTTAGTGCTTTACCCTTAACAAGCCATTAGCAGAGGGTAAGTGTAGCGCAGTGTTTGCAGAGGCTCCTACCTAATGTTCCTACTGACTACTTTTACCAAATGCTCCTGTTTAATGTTCCTGCTTACTACCTCAACCTAATGTTTCTACCTAATGCTCCTACCTAAATGTTCCCACCTACAACTTCTTGCCAAAAGGCAGGGCTAGCACATAGCACTCACTGCAAGAAAATCTAGAGGTACGAAGAACGAGCTGTTTGAGTTATTGTTGTCAAGTGTTGTGTGACAAAGAGAGATTGCATGTTTGTGGATAGAATGCCAGTGGTCCATGTGTGGATGAGGCAGGGAGAAAAGACAGTAACCTGGGTCAGAGGAGTGCAACTTGACAACCACTGAAGTGCCGACTCACTTCACCATCTGTCACTGACCCTCCTGATACCCAGGAGGGTACTACTGGTAATATACCCCCTTGGACATTAGCTCCCTACCAGCTGCTTTTGTGTTAATATTTTTGTTTTAGGAGATAAATGTTATGAGTTTGATATGTGATACCCAGTATGGATGGAGTGCTGTTTAGTGGTAATGGATGACCATTCAGGGCTATGTTGGATGCATGTTGGATTTATCTGTCTTGGATTAAGATGGTGATTGTGGAATTCTTGATGGATGCCGGCTTCTAATGTAATGTAATACTGCATATTAGTTGTTGCTTGGGTAGCAACATGGTGCTTTTATGTGACTGTTAGGTCATTTGCATATAAGAGGAACAATTATGAAAAAGAAAACTATTTATTGATACCTGTTTGCCATATTCTGTGAAACATAATTACATTTCTTTTATTCATATAAACTCTCAACTTTCTCCATTCACACAAGCTTTCAAACTCAGACACCAGGTTCTGTAGTTTCTCTCTCATTATCGTTTTATTACAATATTTTTAGCTTTTTAAAACACTTGTTTGCTGTTTCCCATATTAGCTTGGAAGTGCCATGAATGGACAAAGAAAAGGCCTTATTTAATCCCATCCATTCTTTATCTGACATACATGATATACCAAAACCATAGCTTCCTATCTACAACCAGTCATCTTAGACCTTTCTGTGATTTCCCTTGGCTGCTTCATATGCCCTAATTCAGTCCATTGACAATATGTTACCCCTGTATACCACATCACTCCGGGTCACTCTGTCCCATGCACGCGTTTCACCTTCCTGCATGTTAATGCCCTTAAAAAAAA
Organism: Panulirus guttatus; assembly: GCA_032361385.1. Taxonomy (NCBI): domain Eukaryota; kingdom Metazoa; phylum Arthropoda; class Malacostraca; order Decapoda; family Palinuridae; genus Panulirus; species Panulirus guttatus. The sequence goes on along the minus strand of JAUUDW010653198.1, from coordinate 916 downwards.
AAAAAATCACTGCATCCTTCCACCTCCAGTTTGATCTCTTCCTTTTCATTTCCCCTCTGCCTCCGGTGCACATATCCTCTCTATCAACATCTCCCACTCATTCTCTCCATATGTACAAACCCTTTCAGCACACCCTTTCAGCTCTCTCAATCTCACCTTTCTCTTACCTTATTATTACTTAATTGATCAAACCACCTCGCACAATATATTGGCCTCAAACATTTCATTTCCAAAACATATGCCCTTCTTCATACATTCTCATCTATAGCCCATGATTGTATTCATACAACAATGTTGGGACTACTATACCTTCAACCACACCCATTTTTGCTTTCCTAGATAATACCCTCTCTTTCCCACGTTCTCTAATGCTCCCAGACCTACACCCCATAACCACCCTGTGATTCACTTCCGCTTCCATGGTTCCATTTGTTGCCAAGTCAAATCCCAGGTATCTGAAACACTGCATTTCCCCACAGTTTTCTCCAGTCAAACTCTTGCCCCAACTAACCTGTCCCTTTGCTCTGCTAAATCTAATAACCTAGCTCTTGTTCACATTTACTCTCAACATTCTCATTTCACACAATCTTCCAAACTCTGCCATGAACTTCTGCAGTTTCTCACTTGAATCTGCCATCAATGCTGTGTCATCAGCAAACAACAACTGACTCATTTCCTGGGCCCCATTACCCCATATAGACTGCATGATCACCCCTCTCTCCAAGAACCTTCCATTTACCTTCCTCACCATCTCATCCATAGATAAATCAAATGGCCATAGTGACATCACAGTTATTATTATATCACTCAGACATATTATTATTATTATTATTATTATTATTATTATTATTATTATTATTATTATTATTATTATTATTATCATTAATATTATTATTATTATTATTATTATTATTAT
>JAUUDW010653187.1:0-10569 GCA_032361385.1 Panulirus guttatus | reverse complement strand
AGTGATGGCTGAGTAGTGAGCAAACACGTCTCTGGTTGTCAAGTTGCACTCCTTTGACCCAAGTAGCTGTTTTCTCTTTCCGCATCATCCATACATGGACTGTTGGCATTCTGTCCACAAACATACAATCTCTTCTTGTCACACAGTCACACTCGGCAATATTAACTCCAATAAACTCTCTGGTGAATGAAAATGTGGGTTATAGCTCATTTTATAGCTCATTAACCTGTCTTCAATGAAGGGTTAAGATTAAAAAGGTATCCTCATTTCACCTGAACTACGTGATAATATTCCCTTTATATAATGATCTTATTCCCTGGTATCTACGCAACTTTGGTAAATGAAACCTGTTTTTAATTTGTGTTATTAGTTCAAGACCATTTTTTGTCACAAATAGAAAAGCATTATTCTTTCATAAAAAAACATCCTTTAAGTAAAAGTAGCAATAACAAAAAAAGCATTACGTTTTCATAAATTTTTAAAAAAAGATTCCTTATAAAAAAAAACTCTTGAATATGAAATTAAATAAACATATACATAAATAACAAACCTAAATAATCATACTATGTATACAGGTAACTTAATATTTGCAATGAAACATTTGTAACAAAAGGTTTTATGGAATATGATTCTGATCCTTGAAAAAAGTCCTTTCAAAATATACCATCAACAGAAAATACTGAACTGAGACTTTTACTCTACCAGCCTTACAGTACTTTATGTTCATGAAAATAGAAAACTAAAAATGACAAAAGTATTCTGCATCAGAAATAGATACAAGACATAAGTTAGGGATGGGGACTTTTAGTCAACTTCTTCAATAGTAGGTCCTCTTGTTGAGCCTTCACTAGGTGCTCCCCCATGCATACCTCCAGCAGCTGCATGCATCTTTTTTATGATGTGGTTGAAGATCTTTTCCAGTTCCTTTTTTTTATGTACATACTCTTCCTTCTCCCTGAGTAGGTTGGTATCCAGCCACTGTATTACCTCATTGCAAGAATCCAAAATCTTTCTGCGTTCCTCTTCCGACACTTTATCCTTATACTTTTCATCCTCCACACTTGATTTCATATTGAAGCAATAGGATTCTAATGCATTCTTTGCTGTAATGCATTCTCGCTGCTTATCATCGTCTTCCTTGTACTTATTAGCATCCTGCACTATTCGCTCAATCTCTTCCTTGCTCAAACGACCCTTGTCATTTGTAATAGTAATCTTATTTTCAATACCAGTAGATTTATCTGCAGCAGATACATTTAAAATTCCATTAGCATCAATATCGAAAGTAACATTTATCTGTGGAACACCACGTGGCGCACTTGGGATGCCAGTTAAATCAAATTTGCCAAGGAGGTTGTTACCTTTTGTCATAGCACGTTCACCCTCATAAACTTGGATAAGTACAGCAGGTTGATTATCAGAACTTGTTGTGAATGTCTGTGTCTGCTTTGTAGGGATAGTTGTGTTGCGTTTTATGAGTGAAGTCATTAACCCACCAGCTGTTTCAATACCAAGAGAAAGAGGAGTGACATCCAACAATAATAAGTCTTGCACAGCTTCAGATTTATCACCATGCAAGATTGCTGCCTGCACTGCAGCACCATAAGCAACAGCTTCATCAGGGTTAATAGATTTGTTAAGCTCTTTGCCATTGAAGAAATCCTGAAGTAGATTTTGAATTTTAGGAATTCGTGTAGAACCACCAACCAACACTAGTTCGTGAATTTGGCTCTTATCCATCTTGGCATCACGGAGAGATTTCTCTACAGGTTCAAGTGTACCACGGAAAAGATCTGCACAGATTTCTTCAAACCGAGCTTTGGTAATAGACGTGTAGAAGTCCAGTCCTTCAAACATGGAGTCGATTTCAATGCTAGCCTGGGTGGATGAAGATAATGTTCTCTTAGCACGTTCACAGGCAGTGCGAAGGCGACGGACAGCACGCTTATTGTTGCCTAAATCTTTCTTGTATTTGCGTGTAAATTCCATCATGAAATGGTTAACCATGCGATTGTCAAAGTCTTCACCTCCAAGATGAGTATCACCTGCTGTAGACTTTACCTCAAAAATGCCTTCTTCTATAGTTAGTATGGAAACATCAAATGTACCACCACCAAGATCAAAGATGAGCACATTACGCTCCCCTCTGAGTTTTTTGTCAAGACCATAGGCAATGGCAGCAGCAGTTGGTTCGTTGATAATACGGAGGACATTCAAACCTGCAATTGCTCCAGCATCCTTAGTGGCCTGCCTCTGAGAATCATTGAAATATGCTGGTACAGTTATAACTGCATCCTGAACAGTGGATCCAAGGTAACTCTCAGCTGTTTCTTTCATCTTAATAAGAACCATAGATGAAATTTCCTCTGGAAAGAAGTTCTTCTTTTCTCCCTTGTACTGTACCTGAATATTAGGTTTGGCGTTGTTATCAATCACTTTAAAAGGCCAATGTTTTATGTCAGCCTGAATGCTTGGATCTTGATACTTCCTGCCTATCAGTCTTTTAGCATCAAAAACAGTATTGGTTGGATTCATAGCCACTTGATTTTTGGCAGCATCACCAATGAGTCTCTCTCTATCTGTAAAGGCAACATAAGATGGAGTGGTTCTGTTGCCTTGGTCATTTGCTATTATTTCTACCTTTCCATGCTGAAACACACCCACACATGAGTAGGTGGTGCCTAGGTCAATGCCCACTGCTGTGTTCATGTCCTGAAAATAAGTGACATTATCAGTACATGTACAGTAATAATATCAGAAAAAATGCCCATATTCTCAAAGTAACAATGACCTTAATGTTGGTAAAGCTTTAAAGGCATTGACAGTATTTCATTATCTAATTATAGAACTCAACGTGGCTTAAACATGTCCCAACATCTTCCAGCATCCCATAACCCTTGGTTTTTAGAACAAACATTTTTGTTTTACAATGCTAATACTTCTATATAGAGGATACTAAGGGATATGTTTCCTTTTCCAGATCTGGTATATGAATGTTCTGAGGGCATTCAGTATGTTTATGGTTTTGTGTTGATGTTTGTGGTGTTGAGGGAATCGTGTGTGTCCTGTGATGCCCAGTATATATGTATGTCATTTGTGATGCCAAGAATGAAGGTTTTATTTGGCGAGTAGGAGTGGCTGTCCACTCTGGATGCTGGGATGATAGAGGTTGGATTTATGTCTGTCAGGGGTTAAGAGGGTGAAGGTAGATTTCTGTGGTGATGCAAACATTCTGTTCTGGATGCGTCAATTAAAGGAAGAGTGGGGTGCACCCCTCTCCCTTTAACGGTCACAGTAGGTCAGGCCAGCAGTGTGAGGTATTTGAAGCTAGGCACCAGACGTACCCCGGGAGTGATATCGGGATTTAAATAACTTTGTTGATTATTGGCACCTGAAGGGGTGGATTGTCTCCACGAAACATGTTGTGCTACATGTATAGATAAACTACATATATACATATACATATATATACATATATCACACAACCCTCCAATAGCCAGGATCGAACCCGTGACCTTATGCGTGGTAGGCGGGAACGCTACAACGAGGCTATGATCGCCCCTAATAGGGAAATGACTATTCGATTACAAGTAATCGGATACCCTTCGTCCCACAGCGACATGCATAATGTCCCGGGTTCGAGCCTGGCTGTTGGAGGATTGTGTGTTCTATGAAAGTGGAGGTAGAGAGTGGGGTTATTTGCAGTACAGTAGAGAATGTTTACAGAGTCTTAGCTTGCCATGTACTTTGACCATTTATAAAGGGATTATACTCTCTTGCGTACATGACATCTGTAGTCTTGTAGGGTCGTGGTGATATTTCAGCATTATCGTGTTTTCAGTACAATGCTGACGAGTGAGGTTTATATTATGTTGCATTTGCACTGTAGTTTAGGGCCTCCGTTTTGAAGATGAAGTATTAAGGGAAGACTGAGTTGTGTATTAGTCATACCGATGTAGTTCGCGTTGTTTTGAATCTTACAACCTTCAGACCGGCAGGAGTACTTGTAAGCTACATTGGTAGACTGCAGTGGGATATTGTTCTGTTTGAGGTTGTTGCTCATTAAGAAGTCACTAGTTTTCTTGTCCTTATAGCAAATGATGATGCTCAGACGATCTTATGGGATGTTGCAGTTAACGTCTCTGTGCATTATCTCCTTCAGGATACATTCGTCGGTCTGACAGGCAAGACATCTGGCTTTTGTAGAAGACTCGATGAACAGTTACAGGTTGCTTTTGGGTGTGGTTACCTAGTCAAGTTTGTCGGAACACACATATTTCTCTTTCATTTATTTTTCTAGGAAAACTATCCCTAACTAAAAGTTGCTTGACTCAGGTGATTTCTTGGTAGAGCAGGCCTCATGATGAATAGTTCTAAGCACTACTTAGGTAGGCTCTAATAACGCTTAATTTGTGTCTCTTGAGGTACTCACTTACAGAGTTTAGACACCTGCCCAAATCAGTAGACTTGCAGTGAACACTGGTTTGGTATTTCCCATTATGATGTCTACATCAAGTAAGAGGATCATGTTGTCCACACCTCACTCTCAAAACAGATGTCTCCCCCATAGCCATCTGTAGTTTCTTAAAAGAAAAAATCTTCGTTTCTTATAACATCATAAATGTTATCAACATATCGGCAGTACATAGTCGGAAGGATGGTGTTGTCTTGCAGGACATAGTTTGGTACATGACACATGTAGAAGTCAGTACAAGTTGGGCCAAATGGAGAGTCGATGGCGACTCCCTCTACCTGATGATATTGCTTACCAACCATTTCCCTAGCACACGTAAGCAGCGCTTCTCTAAATACCTTCCATTCCTTACCCACTACTTTAGATTTATGTACTCTCACCTTTTGACATTCTCCACCCCAATCTCTCCTGGTATCTCTTCTCATTTTTTAAACCCCTAACCCGCCAAGAACCTCAACTTTCACAACCTCATCCCATTTATACCATATCCTTTTTTCCTTAACCCTCTACAAACCTTCACCCTCGCCTCCACCATGTAAGGGACGGACATCCCACCAGCTGTCCCTCTAAATGCATTTACATCATTGAACCTTTGAATGTCTCTTAATTAATGCATAACCCAATAATGACCGCTTACTATCTTTCTAACTCTCTTATGTATGTTCCTCTTTTTAAAACTGGTATTACTGATCACTGAATCTTTTTCATCACTCAACACAACAAGCTGTTCATCATTCCTATTCACAGTACCGGTTGTTCTATGCCGTCCAGTCATATCCTCCACAGCCACAATACCTTCTATCGCATTCAGACCACCCATCACTTTACTCAGTCCTTTGTATCAAAACTGCTGACACATTCACTCTGCTCCTTCAAGAATATTCGCCTTTTTTCCTTAGTCCTCTTACTTGCAGATACATATGCACTAATGATCACCCACCTCTCGTAATTCACTTTCCTTTTTCATTCATATTAGCCGAAGGCTCACGTCCTTACACTCTTCCACACATTCCCACAACTTATCCCTCAGTAACAGTGCTACCACTTCCTTAGCTCTCACACTAGCCCCTGCGTTTACCCTTCAGACATTTTCAGACTATTCTTTACCTTTCCATTTTAGCTTTGTTTTGCTCCGATCTAGAACATCCAAGTTCCTCTCCTCAAACATACCATCTATCTCTTCCTTCTCATCTTGGTTACATCCATACTCATTCAGACAACCCAATCTGTGACTTCGAGAAATGAGCACTCCTTGCTCGGCTCCTGCTCCAAATTTTAGAAATAAGAAATACAGGAAGAAGGTTTCCAACCATCCCGCTTCTGCCCCTTTTAGTCACCTTCTACGACATGCAGGGAATACGTAGGAAGTATTCTTTCTCTCTTATCCCCAGAGGATTTACTAGATTAAAGGTGGTGATCCCTCCTTACTCTTCTCTCTTCCATAGTGGGCACATCTAAGGATTCTAGCCTTTCCCTGTAGCTCATTTCTCTTGATTTCGCACCATCTATGTTGCCCTCTTCTTGACCTTCTCTATTAGTTCGTTGTGCTTTAGTGCAATGATCAAACTTGAGAAGCATAATCAAATATTGGTCTGATCATAGATATGAACAGCTTGCTAAAATTTCTTTATCCAATCACATGCATGCAATTCAAATATTTCCCAGCTGGAAGTTAGTGTCCTCTACAATACCCCTAAAGTGGAACTCTGGTGACAAGGTAGGGACGATTTCGACTCCTAATTCCCTCTCATACATAGATTCCTGTAGCATTTTTCCTGAAAGATGATATTATATATGAAGCCTTTTTTTCATTGTGTTCCATCCTCAATACTTTACTTTTATATGTCGGGTTGAATAACATCAACCATATATCGGACTACCTTTGGAGTCTGTTTTGGTCCCCCTTGTAAGCTGATGCAATCTTCCTCAGTTTCCAGACGTATTTAGGTCTGTCGTTCACATAGATAAGAATAGTTACAGTCTCCAAACAAAACCATACAGCACAGATCTGGTGGCTTCAACCCAATACGGTAAGGCTTCCTCCGACGTGCGTCCTTTGTTCCTCTCCAACAGGATGATATGTCCATCGAAATAGTTTCCCTCTCCTTCCTGCCTGATGTTCCAGCTTCTAAATCAGCCTCTTATGCACAACAGTGCCATATGCCTTCTGGCAGTCCAGATACAAATGATCCATCTATCCGTCTCTTTTGTGTAAATAAAGCTCATTACATATGATTTTTCCCTATGATCGCGTTGTCTCTCATTTACACAAAGTCTCCTCTGTAGGAAGCCATCGCTTTGCTTTCTTGCCATCTTTTCCAGAACACTACAGACCGCAGCATCTTTTCCTGGTCTGCTTTCTAATAGCTAAGTATGAAGTTCGCCTCTTCCTAATCTGTTGGTACTTTGCTCCTCTCCAGCGGCAACTGAAACAGTGCTTCGGGCAGTTTATCTGGTGTATATGCACACATCTTCAGCACATATGGTGAAATTTCAAGACTTTCTAGTATTTGGTCAATATATTTTCTAGATATCCCAATGGTTTCTTTGACCTCCTCTCCAAACTGGTGTTAGGGCTTATTGTGTCCTTCCCTGTAAAAACACCTTTGAACAGGTTATTCAGTAACTCACACATCCTTACATCTCCTCTACATTTTTTCCCTTTGAACCCTTTAGACTTATTAGGTGTTCTTTAATTGAAGAATATTCTTGATGAATTCATGGAAATGTATTGGATTTCTCCTGCCTTGTCCACAATAATCGTTCTGAAATTCTATTGTTCCTCATTTATTATCTAGTTGTGCTCATTCCTTGCTCTTATGCTGGCTGGCTGGTTTGGTGACTTTATCTTCGTTGCAACACACTTCGAAGCTCCTTTGCTTTTTGACATCTTTCATGGCAACATTCCTCCGCCTTTCCTAATCTTCTCCTGTATTCTTTAAGGTTAGAGGTACCGGCGTTCCTATTCCTTCACACACTGTAAATCTCACAGAGCCTTTCGCCTTAATGCCCAGGATCATGGCTACTGAGCTCATTTCTTAATTCATGCTACCATAAAAAGCTAACCTCTGTGTAGTTCCATGAACACATCTTTTCGTTAATTTTTGTCTCATCCTTTTTTCAAAAAACATCTTCGTATGCTAAATAATCAAACCCAAGTATCTTATGTTATTTATTCCCAGTTGGTGTATCATGTAGGACGTTCTTAACATCCATGCTAGTACGTGTGAAAAGATCTAGTGGTATAGAAATTCTCCAGTATATATTGTTACGCACACGGATAACGTCACTCTAGACTCGAGGAATAGAATTAAACACCGGATTAAAATCACTTAGTTTACAAGAAATAGATTCACAATACGAGAAGCAGCACAATACTGGGGCTCAAATATCTACGTTACTTTAACGCCCAGGTAAATTTTCAAACCAGGAGGTCTCTGCCTTCACTATCTACCTTCACAATCTTCAGATATAAAACGTACTTATAATGTAACATGGTGACAATTCTAAAGGCACGTTAAAATACACAGTGACAATAAATTAACACAAGATAAGAATATCAATACAACCGTAGCGTGGCTGGACGCTACATCTCTCAGGCACTCGTTGTGGCTCCGGGCTCGTCAGCAGGGAGATCCTTATCTAGGTGGCTGGTTGAAGGAAATCAATCAGCTTCCGGGGCAATCCCCGAGGGTTTTATTTGACGTGTGTCAGATGCAGAGTCAATTCGGGTTGGTTGACTCCTTCCTGTCACGCCCATCACCTCAGGTGTGATTGGAGGGAGTGACTACACAGTGTCAGTTCCGATTGGCTGACGAGGTCGGGACATGCCCTTCATCTTGACTGTGACACGCCCCTCATCTTGACTGTGACACGCCCATCATCTTGACTGGGAGATCCTGGGAACGGAAGCAGAGACCTCATTGACCTGAGGTTATCCGATACCACAGCTGAGCAGGGATTAAAGGCTTCAGGTCGTAGTCGGACGTCCCAACTGCGAGGAGTCCTGTGACCTGGCACCTGATACCGACAACCACAGATGGGCCAACGGGACCTTCCGCTGGTTGGGAATCCACAGTGAGGATCTTCTCACACCGTACAGACCCTAGACTCGCCACAAGGCACACGTGTGCGAGATTCCTGGCTAGGAGAGAAAATGTTATGTAAAATGACATACAGTACGAACACACAGGTCCGTAACAATATATCTTAAACACTTGTGTCTCCAAGATTTTCTGTCACTTTAAGAATCTAAATTCCTAAGTCTACTTCTTTATCACTGAGTCCTCCATTATTACTAATTTATCATATTTACTGCGCACCCCATGCTCATCCTGTGAGCGGTAGCGCAGAAGGATTACGGAGGTCACAAAAAGTCTTAGTCAGACCCCAGTGGGTTGATATTACATAGGATGTTACAATTCAGCAAATACATACATTACATAGTTTCATATGGCAAATTTTACCAACTAGATGCAAAAAGCGGATACATACTTTAAATTTCAGGTTTCATGTTATTAACTATAAAGTATTGTGACATTTCTTGCAGGGTTTGTTTAGATCTGTCCCTAACAGTCTATTTTTTCACATTCGAAAACATAGTGTTCTAGTTTGTGTCCAAATCTTTGACTACAAACTTTACAATTCACTTGATTAAACCTCCAGGTAGGCCAAAGCGCCAGTAGTACCTGTAGCCTAGCCTTAGTCTATCAGTTACAACATCATGTAATCTGCTGATCTTATTGCTTTCTCCATGTACATGTTTAATTTACACATTTCTCTCAGATGTGTATGTTTCACTGCTTCACATACCTTCCTGATCGTTCTTTCATTGGTATCATTATATGTTTGTTAATTTGGGATCGTTATTCATTTTTTGAGGATTTCATGATATCAACACGACTAAGCATTTGTTTCGCCAAGATACTCTCTCCACTGTCTATTGCCTGAATATGTCATTCTTTGCTTTCCTTAAACGTAAAACTGTCTCTTATTAGGAAGGCCATTCCTCATCTTCTTTTGCAGTTTCTTTCCCTCCTTGCTTTCACGTGCTCCTCTGGAGAAAACACGCAAGATCTTCATCCCCTCAGAAAGCTTTGCTTCCACAACTCCAACATCAGGAGTGTTTTCTTTCATACGATCCCTAAGTTCTAGCTATTTGTCATTTGCTGCTAGAGTACTCACATTTGTAAATATTAAATTCACTTTTTCTCGGGTTTCTATTTGCATCCTTTGATGCCATCCATGTTGTGCCTTCTGATTACAATCTGTTTTTTTCACCTTCTCTTTTCCTGGATAATTACCGCTGGTGAATACCCAGTTGAATTCAACTTTGTTTTTAAGCTTCAAAGTCTTCCTAGGTCCCTCCTGACTAGATGACTACGAAGTGAACGTAACCATAACTGGTCGTCTCCTTTATATCTGATTTTGTACAATTCTTCTTGTGTCTTTTATCACAGAAATAGCTGCTGACTGTTCTATGGCCTCCAGTAATCTTTTGATGAGTTTTATTTTATATTTCCCCTTATCTATTTATTTCGGGTATGATCTTCCGGTCCAAAAATAATGAGTGATTTATGTCTTTCAACTTCCTGATTTACCAGTCTTTCTAATTGTGGTGCCACCTACTTTATGGGTGATTTCTTCACTGCTGATTCATCAGCCTCTGCGTCTCTGACTTTTTCCATTTATCTCCATTTAGTGCTGGTAAGCACTGATCCTTCATGTTATACACTTTTTTAACTTTTATAATTACCGGCAATACATTTTCCCGATACTTCCATTTCTAACAGCGCATATAATTCTTTCCACAGCTTCATTTGATTTCCTTTGTAACTCTTTTTCATTGTCTCCAGGGGTATGCTTTACTGTCATCATACTCTATATTTGTTGACCAGCCCTAGAGGCTGTTCCTGATCTCTGCTATCCCCTCCCTACCCACTAGCTTCCATAGTTTCTGTTCTTTGTTGCGTTGGCATTTTCTTTTGTTCAACTGCTTCTGGATCCTCTACGATAGATTCCACTGACATTTAATGATCCTACCATCCATCATCTGGTTATGTGGCCTCTGCAACCCTTCAGCTGATCATGTTTCG
>JAUUDW010653144.1:0-10571 GCA_032361385.1 Panulirus guttatus | reverse complement strand
AAGAGACAATATAATGTAGGTTCTCTAGCACATCACAAAACATTGGTTCTCTTGCAAGAGACAATATAATGTAGGTTCTCTAGCACATCACAAAACACTGGTTCTCTTGCAAGAGACAATATAATGTAGGTTCTCCAGCACATCACAAAACACTGGTTCTGCATGAGTCAACACAATGTGGGTTCTCCAGCACGCGAACGCAATGTACGTTATGAATTACGAGCTAAAACTTAATCCAGATTCTCCTGCATATTTCATAATAAAAGGTTTAATACCAAGTCAAGTCACGTCTTCATGCCAGTTGCACAACACAACCTATTACGTAATGTAGATTCCCCAGCATGTGCAATCCCCGGTATGAGCTACGGCAGTGTCTTATCTCCCAAGACGATTTAGTTTGTTAATGAATGCTCTACAATTCGGTACGTGGTCTTCCAAAGCGCAATCAGTGCCCCTAGATCTTTGGAGTTGTCCATTACATTCCCCTTACTCACCACCCCATTCTCTTGCCTATCATCTCATCCAGTATTTCCACCGATTATTTCCTATTGCACATACTCGCCACAGTACCTTTCCTTGGATTATCTCTATAGTCTAAATTGCCTTTTTTGCTAATTCATTTCATTCCATGCCTGTGTCTGTGTGTGGAGTCTTTTATTTCTTCCAAGTCCCTGACTGTAGCATTCTCCAAGCATTGTATTTGTTACGAGAACTGTGTAGTGCGAGGGATGTATTTGTTTGTGAGATTTTTAGTCAGAGGTCCTCATTCTTGTGTGGCTTTAGAGTTCCAAGTTCTTTTAGACCCCTTCTCTCTTACTCTCATGCTTGCCCAGGACTCATGGATGCTTCTGTACCAAGTACTTTTTAGCAACTGAACTGCCTACCCTCCTCTCCTTCCATGTAGACATTCATAAGATCGTCAGCCAATCAACACTGGACTGATAACTGGCAAAATCTCGCCTTGGGCACTCGTAGGGAAGTAGGTATTATCAGCTTTTCAGTGAATGTATATATATACATATACGTGCTTGCGCCCCTGTATCTCCCTGTCCACGGGACCGGCCAGGACACCTCATTGTCACCCTTATCTCCGTTATTTCGTCACTTGTTTGCCTGTTTACGGCAGAACAATGGCGGGGGAGCAGCGATAAGTTGGCCAGATTAGTGACGTGGGCAGCCAGGGGAATGGTGGCGCTTGGAAGTGATGACCGTAGTGAAGATGGGGGGGTCTCTCTCTCTCAAACTACCACATTATGCATAATTGATATTTTCCTTCGTGTGGCTGTGAGTAGGGAAGTCTTGAAAGGATTGGGTCATGAACGAGAGTAGAACAAGTAGATGAGGAGACTAATGACAAGAGTTTCTAAGTGATTCCTGTCTTCTCACGCTTCTGGGAAAATCTGTCAAGACACCAGATGACCAAAAGGAATTTTTATTCCTTAGAAATTTTCCTCCCAGGCAGAACTAAACCTTGAAACATTAAATAATCTGAAGGTGGAAGACCATGGCGAGGAAGATCACAAGATGGCCTTTATATTAGTGCTACATGTACCTTCTCCAGGAGATTCGATTATATTATAAGCCAAAGGAAATTTACACTCGCGTGTTATAAGCACCGTAAGTTACAATGGATGGAATATACTGATATTTTCAGTCTTGTTACAATTCCACCACGTTGAAAGCCGGACTTAATCTGTTTCTTTATAATACTAAGTTAATTTGCATGTCTGAAAGCTTCGGAGATGAGACATTTTTACAACAAAACTGATTAAGAGCAGAATTGATTCCAAAGACCATAGACTGTCTAAGCTACAAATAGCTAAGATGGAGTTGTTGGGAATTTGTCCTCTGAATCTCTCATTTTATCTCTAAAAGCAAGGGGTAAAATAACCGTCATTATGAGACAATCCTTACCAGGAGATGCTCAGGGAAGTTGAGAACTCACTGGAAATGAAATTCGACCTGAAATGGATTTGTCAAATATTTCCGGTAGATTAGTCAAACTCAAGGTTGAAGTTTGTTTACGTGTTGCCGCTAAATATTTACTACATCGAGATAATGGATAACCAGCTGATAAACACCTGTGATATATACCTATAACTCTTATCTCATGTAGAATATATACATTTATTGAAAGACAAACTGGATCTGACGCAATTGGCCTTTGCGGAAACCTACACATGGATAGCATGTAGTGATGATGATGCTCTTACATTTAAACGGGTCTTTTGCCAGTGTGTGATGACACATCATGGAAAAGGGCACACTGCTCTCGTCCCCTAGACAAAAGAGGTCATTGCATGACCACCAGTGCCTGACGGAGGCCCAGGGGAAGGGTTGGCATGTGACCACATGGCCACGCGGGAGAAAGGTGCCCATGTCACATGGAGAGGGGTCACGAAATTGTCATCCATGTTTATATCCCACAGTAATGTAACTTTAAATGACAAAGAGCCAGCCGTAAAGGGATGTATTCCAACTGTTCAATATTTGAGTCTGTTGCTTTCTGTTGAACAACTGGCTTTCCAAGCAAACTTTGAACGTGACTGTATATATATGAGGAACCTGAGAACTGAAATGGGGTGAACTACCCATGGCTTTGGAGTGGGTGGTATTCCCACTTAGAATGAACTTGAAGTTCAGGTCAGACTGAACTTACAAGATCAGAAGTTCACATCAGGTTGAACTTGGACACACCCAGGCAACGGGTTGAAGGATAGACAGCTGTGTTTTAGGGGCTTTTATGGGATTTAAAGACATTTTGATTTTAAAGTATTTTTTCATGTTAAAAGACTATGCGTTTTTTATCCTAGTCCCTCGCTATAAATAACAGTTGCTGTCAATGCACAGAACATTATAACTTTAGTTAATATTCCATCAATACCTTTTAAAAGAGACTCTATTGCTTAAGGGCCTTCCTTTCAACTAGGCTCTGCATATTATAGTCATTAAAATGGCCGACACGGGACAGGTATTTCGGGTGAAGAATGCCGACAAAAAAAAATGGAAATGTGACAGGCTATTTGAAGGTCAAATTGTGCAATCTAGCTTGGCACTTCAACTAGACCCAAAGTGGGTACAGTACCCTAAACTGATTGAGGGGTCGATTTGAGCACTAATAATTGACCGACTCTTACAGGTGGAAAGGTACAGGGAAAAGGGAAAGACTAAGAAACGCCAGGGAATTCCACAGCTTTGTTGAGCTAGGAAAGGAAGTGCAGTAGTGAACCCTTAAGTTAGCTGGGCTTATCCCTCTATCGCCATCTTGATTTATTCCCTTTATCCTCATTATCGTAATCATTATCTGCTGTTGTGGATGACGTGATCATTTAATGGTAATCATCCCGGTAATTATCATTCGAATAGCAATAATTTTGATAGTTATTATCAGTAAAATTGTATCCCCCTGTTACGGTGATAATAATTACAACCGCCATTATTTAATTATTCTCACAACGTGGCAGACGCCGCCCCCTTAGTCTGGGGTCGTAGCCTCGCCAGTCTACCTTGCATGTCGTCAAGCAATGGGACACTTTCTCTTCTCTGGGGGGGGGGGGAGGAAAACAACCACAAAAAAAAAAAAACCACCGCTCCCCCCCCCCCCCCCCCCCCAAAACAACCACAAAAAAAAAAACACCACCGCTCACAGAGCCATGACGTCAAATACCTGGCATGTGAATAATGGGCACCACCATTTTCTCCCTAGTAGAACACCCCTCGAATAAGGGGCATAAAAAAACCACACACAGTCCCCCAGAGATGAGGAGGAACTCTCCCCCCGTATAGAGCGAAGCCAAGCCGACATTAGAACTAGTTTTTTAAGAGCATTAATCCTGTCCTCGCCTGAATGGCGGTGTACCATTAGTTCCCAGCTGCACGTGGACTTCTCTGATGTCACTTCTCGCCCCATGCCCTCCGTCTCGTCAGCAGGCTAATTATAGCAGCCATTTATATGCGAGATTCGTCCCCAAAACGGCAGTTTAAACTAGAGCTCTGTGCACTGGTCTCTCGCTAGGGGCATCCACCCTCCTTCCCAACACACGAACAAGTTGGTAAAACTTGTATTTATAGTTTTAAAACGGCGTTTATCACTTCGTTCAACGACAAGGTGTTAATGGGGAAGAGTGTAATATCACGTGTTCTAAGGGGATGGAGAGAGATAGGGGAAGATTGGGTGTGGTTCATGGGGGTGACGGTGGGGTATATTGCATTTATGTAACAAAAAAGTGGCGCGACATTCACATGTGTGTGTGTGTGTGTGTGTATGTTACGTGCACAGTTGCACGCACGTGCTCTCTGGCCTCTTCAGCGTGGAGCCCTGCACGTAGCTCACGTGTTGGCCCAATTTAAGAAGGAGTCGTAGAAGTACATGACTTGTTTATTGGTAAAGTACAGCTTGCTTAATCTTCGATAAAATGATAAAAAAGACCGATGTATCTCGTATTCCATTTTGGTCTTATTCATTTATATCGGTAGAAAAGTTTCTTTTTTTCAGGATGAAATGAGATCACATGCCGCTTTTAATTAAAGCTGATCTTATTATAAAAGTGAAATAAGTTAAAAAAGATTTGAGCCCTAGAGCTCTGAGAATATTATAAGTGAATCTGATAAAGTGTGACCCAAATACTGATTGGTGATGCTGGGCTGAAGGCGAGTTATCTCAGGAGAAATAATTGATAATTTTGTACACTTATCATCGGTAGTTATACAAGGTGAGGCGTGTCATGCCGTCTCCTAGAGACGGGAAAACTAAACTCTTGGTTTCTTCGGTAAATTTGTTACTTAAAAGAGCAAAAAAGATTTAAGAAAAGGAACTCTGGCTTTACCCTGGGGATACACTTGCCAAACTTCCATTTTTTTTATTGCATTCAGTTGAATGGTAATATTTACCCTTGGATAATGATGCTGTCACAATCGTCCTGTGTTAATTATATGCACAATGGCGTCTGTCTACGATGAAGAAGTCATTTTGCACGCAAGAATCTCAGCCACACGCCCATATGGGTAATGCAAACTCTCAGAGAAATATCGTCATTTTTCTAAATGTATCGCATGAATGGCCCCTGGCGCCTCGTCGTCGCGGCACCTGTGTCATTGCCGTGCATGACACGTCGTTTGAATACGACGACGAAACTTCGTTTAAAGTAAATGCGTCATTTTAGTGAAACCGTCCGGGTTGGTAAGGTCGCATGTGTATACAAACTCGAACGTACCCTGCACCGTCAGCTAGAGTGAGGGTGGGCCGATAAAGGCGAGAGTCCCCAAGCCGCGTAATGGGTTTATCGGCCGTATGGCCCGTTGATGCGTAGCTTAACCAGGTTCCAATAATATGCGCGCGCAGGGCCCCAGGGGCTCCAGTGTTGTGGTCGGAGCCGAAGGGGAAGGTCGCTCGCTCCCGCTCCATCCTGCTTGCTCCTCTCTCTCTCCCGTGTTTATCCTCCGCCCGCCAGGTTGTCTCTCCCTTGACGACCTGCCCCGCCGCCACAGACTGGTTGTTAGTTGTTGCTGTAAATTATTTTAAATATGTCTGCTTCGCCGGTAGCCCGCCAGGCCGTGTCTCAGGCCCAGCCTCAGACCATCCCGAGGAGAGTGACTATTAACTCACCGGCCGAATTACCCCAGGATTATAGCACCACGCCCGGCGGCACCCTCTTCTCCACCACCCCAGGAGGTGAGTGTTGGCGGGGGGGAGGGGAGAGGGGGATCGCCCTCGTTTCCCCCCCAGGGTAAGCTCCCCAGACAGGTGTTGGAGGGGGAGGAAAGGACACACACACACACACACACGCACAGGTGTGGGAGGTGGGCGGTGGTGGTGGTGGTGGTGTTGGGGGGTGAGTCAGCCAGCATCTCGTGGTGAGGGAGGGAGGGGGAGTCGCAGGTGGGTTTGTTTACGTTGAGTACTCGGCGTGGCTTTGTTGCCATTTTACCCACGCCAGCCTTGCCTACCCACGCCTCCTCAGCCAACGATACCTGCCTAGCTGACTCACGGCTACTTAGCCTATCCCGGGCTTCGTAGCCTATCTTCGCGTACCTAGCCTACCCACGCTTACCTAACTTACCCATGCTTACCTAGCCTACCCACGCCTTATCCTAGCCATGCCTCCGTAGCCTAGCCACGCCTTCCTATCCTACCCATGTCTCCGTAGCCTAGCCACGCCTTCCTATCCTACCCATGTCTCCCTCGCCTAGCCATGCCTTCCTAGCCTAGCCACGCCTTCCTATCCTACCCACGCCAATTCCCCGCGCCTCCATCTACCTCCAATTCGACTTCCCGTACCTTGGCCGCGCGCCTTGTCATACCAACACCTTGTAATAACCCGTCCCTCCTTGGCCTACCTGCTCAACTTTCCTGTCTACACCCCCCCGGCTCCCCTCCCCCGTCTATCCCTCCCTGCCTACCCTCCCCAACACTTACCTTTAAACTCTACCGTTTGTCTTTTTCAACCCTGTGGCCACCAGTTAAGACCAGCTGTGCACTTTAATGCTATTGAACATTGCCATTTGGTAGCCATAGGACTTGCCATTTGGTAGCCATAGGACTTCAGTGTCATTTATGTTGGTTCTGTACATAATGCTGAATGTCTTCAGGGGTAAGAGTATTTGAGGTGATTGCTAGCCAAGGTTGGACTAGTTTATATAATTTTTCAGGACCTCGTACAAGTTTGCATGTATAATTTCAATTTAGGTCTGCATTGCCATTTGCTATGGATCATGAGAGATTTTACTTTGCAGTGGTAGGGTATGATGAGGGGTTGCTGAGAGAATAATTACTTTTTGGATGTGGAAAAAAAAAAAGGCTGTAGTGGTGAAGGTTACGAATACCAGGGGAAATGTTGGGTTAAACGTGAAGTCAGGCGAAATACTTGCGAATATTTATCAACAGGAACCATGAGAACTTCATCTGACTTCCAGAGTAATCAAGATTGTCGTAATATTCAGTACTCAAGTTGAAGGATGCCAAGAGATGACTGAGTGACGTACAAGCTGCCAAGAAATGTCAACAGACACACTAAGTGGTCATTTATGCCACTGTCCAACCCACCCCACAAGCAGGCATTCTATGTGGTTTCCAGAAGCAGACCAATTTAAAGTTGATGTATCTTATTTCTACCAAATCTTGATTGCTTTGGAGGTTAGGCGAGGTTTTCATAGCCCCACAGTTTCCATGATATTCATAACCTACACCACCTTATTTATTATGTTGGGATAAGATCTGATGCTACAAACCCTGCCCGACATCTCATAGTATTCTCTAAACACTCCACTAGCATTGCGGAATGAAATCACTCGACATTTAAAGCAGGTTCTGATGCGTAGCTAAACTTACAAACTATGGGTGCCATTTTGGTTGTGGTGATTAGATGATGATAGGTGACATGTTTTGCTGATTTATTCACCTTTATCACGTACATAGACAAAAAAGATTCAGGTAAAATCTACAAACAGCTGACACAATTGACACGACACATTGTTAACATGACCATTGTTTGATGATGATTAATTGCTTGTTTGATGATATATTCAACTCTAGTGTGTACATATACATACCAAGGCTGGTATTTGTGTTTTTATTATACAGGGAAGGGTTTTACATTTGTGGGGCCCCATTTCTTAAACATTCTCTTCTGTCATACAACTTGAATTTATGTATGCTGTCAGCATTAACCATGTCGCAAATCATTTTTCCCTTCGTCCACCACTCATACTATAAAAGTATATCTCAGTGCCCATATTAACAAGTTTCTTACTTCATTTCATGTTATGTCCTCAGGTTGCTCTTTCCCAACATCATTTATCTCTTTAAAAACACTTAAAATGTTGTTATATCACCTATCACTCCTATCCCAATCAAGGTGGATAGATTTAAAGTCTCCGGCTTTTCCCTATAACTAACCTTCCTTAATTCTGATACCATATTTAGCCCTCCTCTATGAGCTCTTTGTGTGATGACCAAACTTGAGAAGCATGTTCAAGTTTTGGCTTAGGTATAATATGACTAGCTTGCAAAATATTTTCTAATTCCTATTCTTATGTACAAAGTTAAGAGACGGAATCGTGAGTATGAAACTTTCTCCCTATTACATTGAAAATCACAGAAAGCACTGCATATAAAATAACCTTGGCCATTGTTTTATTCATTGTATGGAGATCTTATCCCGTTTTTGATGTTGATGTAATTACAAGAAGTGATGAGACATCGATTGACAGCTTGTTTGATATAACTTAGGTATATACACAGAGAAAGGACTGTGCTTATAGAATAGGTACATACAAAGAGAAAGGACTATGCTTATAGAATTGCAGAGAAGTGAAATGAATGATATATAGACGTTAGTGTTGAATGATGATCATTAGTGATTGATGATGGATAGAACTTGTGAATTATATACATGGATATGAGCACCAAACTGCATTGAAGTAAGTCGTGTGTAGAGATGAAAATATTTGGATGTCAATCAGTAATTGTATTTACACCTGACTGTTTCAGTTTATTTGATTATCAGGATGATTGCACAAAAAGTTATTAAGTAAAGCAAACAGCTTTATACCAACAGGCCCTTTTAAGGATGGGTGTTGAAAAAGTAAAAAAAAAGTAAAGCAAGCATGATGAAAAATATTTGTGAATTCATATCTACAGAGGCACAAACAATATAAGTCAAGGACATGAAGAAAAATATTAGAAGTCATCCAATCTTCAGTGTGTTACTTTCAGCTGCTCTTATTGTCAGCAATCCAGTTGAGGAAATAGTGCAGGCAACATCATGTCGTGATTGAATGATATGAATGACCTCAGAGTAATACTGTCTCATGGCCTTACCTTCAGTGAAAAAATTAATACATAATTGTCTATTTGAAAAATATCATAAGATGGACCTTATGGACCTCATGTGTAAGAGAGGAAGACCATTGAAGACATTCTAGGTGCTAATACTGTCATGAATCGAATATTTTCCTTTGAAATGATATAACCTTACAAGCTGGGCAAATTTGCTATTAGAAGACTTTCAGGTATCCTTCATGGCCCATGTTGACGTGGTGAAGAACTTCAGAAATCCCTTGCCATCCACCAGGGTTATGTACCTGGAAGATCCTGTGGTTCGAATGATGTGATTGGCAAGGTACATGGCCTATTGGAAATGGGGGTTTACAGGAGTGTCCCTTGAGAGACATAGCTTCAGTACTGTAATGAACCTCAGAGTAGAAAATCAGCATTTTTACTTCTTAATGAGTGCAGAGATACGTACAAAACTTTTTCTTTCATATTTGCTCTCTTTTCTTGTGTGTTAGTGAGGTAACATCAGGGACAGATGCAGAAAAGGCTTCATTCGCTCACATCCATTCTCTGGCTGTCAATTGTAATAACAGACAGTTATCCACAACCAGGCACTCTAGACCTTTCCATGGTTTCCCTTGGCTGCTTCATATTCCTTGGTTCATTCCATTGACAGCATGTTGCCCCTAAAATATCAAATTGTTCCAGTTCATTCCAACCCATGCGTGCTCAGGTCCTGATCAAAATTTTTTCATTCCATCTCTGACTTGGTCTTGCTCTTTTTGTCCTCCCCACTTCAGACACAGTTATCCTCTTCGTGAATTTCTCACTTATTCTCTCCATATGTCCAAACCACTTCAGCACATCCCCTGCAGCTCTCTCAGTCATATGTATTACCCTGTCATTGACACCACATATTGATATCATATGTTTCAGCTCCAACACATGCGCAGTTATTGTTCATTGCTGTATGGCTTATTTGCTCAAATTTTTCTTTTTGAATTCCATTTAGTTTTCTTCTGCCCATTTTTTAGATATGCAACTCGTTTTGTAATTTTTTAGTCCTCTTTTCCCATTGTCATGATGACTTTGATGTCATTTGAAAAAATCTTACTACTCTACGTTCCTACTTATATCTTAAATCATGATTACAAGCAGCATTGAAACAGGTGTGTTCTGTTACATTCAGTAACATGTTTGTCATAAGCATAGTTTGATAAAGGGAGCTGATCAGAGTGTGCTGAAATGGTGTAGACGTATGGAGAGAATAGGTGAAGAAAGACTGATGAGGATCTGCTCGGCAGAGGTGGATAGAGGGCAAGACTGGAGATGTAAGGCTGGAATGAAAGAGGATCTGAAGTGCTGGAGCCTGAACATTCAGGATTGGAGTGACGTGATGTAGGGGTGTCATGCTGTCAACTTGATGAACCAGGGCACATATACACAATGCTTAGGGAATGGCTTTGATCAAAGTGAGGCTTTTGTTTTGTCTGTTCCTGGCACTATGTCACTAAAGCAGGAAATGGCAAACGAAAATGGTGTGAGGAAATTTTCAGATATAGATATAAGTTTTTATGGATATGTTGCTGATTGGACTGTAAACATGAACTAAAATGGTTTTGTAGTATATCTTCCTAATGGTAAATAACCTTTTAGGTACAAGGATCATCTACGAGCGAAACTTCTTATTGCAAATGCGTAATTCCCCATTGGCCAGGACTCCCCCAAAGAACCTACCAGTGATACCAGGAGTAACTGCTAAGGATGCTGATGTTGTACATAGGGAGAACGGAACGAT